>NW_021024598.1:524086-563094 GCF_004153795.1 Camellia sinensis | reverse complement strand
CGCGCGATCTTACCCCGAACCGAACACAGCTTGGACGAGACGAATTTATCACTCCACCAAGTCCTCATTCCATCCTTCAACCGGCAACCTGACCCGAGCTGACTCCTCCAAATGGGCTCCAATTCTCACTTTTCAAGACCGAAATATCCAGGACTCTATTCTCATTGCTGAGAAGGATCATTTGATGCTTTTCACCTACGCAAGAGTGTCCTTCCGAAGGATATGGAGCACCACAACAAGCAACTAAACACCGAGATGAAGGCCATCCGGTCTTCTACAAAATCAATGATCCTGTTAAGTGGCTCTCCCTTTTCTTTGTCCAACTTTCCAACTGTCAGTTCGGCTAAAGAGAGTTACTACCCTTTTTCAGGGCCATTCAAAAGAACAATCTGGCACATAAGAAGTGCTGGAGCTCCGGAAAACAACGAGACAAGCAGTGGCGAAAGCCGAGGCAAAGACGGCTTGAGCAAGCCAAAAAAGCGATAGTCGAGCTACAATTCGAGAATAGTCGCTTGACGGACTTGTTAGCTCGGCTGAAGCTGAAAAACAAAAAATATTGCAGTAACGGTGAAAGACAAGTACTTGCACGGAGTTGGTCAAATCGAAGGCAAAAAAGACGCCGAAATAGCTGATCTTAGAAGAAGGTCGATGATGCCAATGCCCCAGGTTCAAAGAGCGGAGGCCTTATACATTTCGCAATACGAGCAGCAAAGGATTTGTTCTTCAAGTGCGGCTGGAGAAGTGCTGTGAGCAGCTCGGCCTGTGGGCTGAAACGAGGTCTACAATCTCCTCAGTACTTCATTCCGGCCTCACTTGCGGAATATGCTGCTTCGGTCCAAGAACAATTCTTGCAGGATTCAGATGATTCAGACGAAGAAAACGAACAAACTGTTATTCCGGTAGTCAACGCGCAAGTCAACGATCAATCAGCTCGGTTGGAGGCAACGGTGGAAAGACCTGACTGTTGAGCCATCGACTGATATCTTCTGCAGTTGCTACTGAACGGATCTTCCATCTGCAACCGGGTTCAAGTGACATTGATGCCGAAATTGAAGACCTTTCTCTTGATTTTGTACTTTTTCTTTTTTGCTAGCCTTTTACTTTTGTAACTGGGCTACGGCCCCTCCTTTGTATTTTCTTCCTGATAAATGAAAATTTTCATGAACTCTCACTTAGGTTGATCTGTATATGTTAACACTTTCCAACTTTCATCTCTGGTTTGCTGCTCAAACTAACTATGCTTACCAGCCAACCACTCCTTAGCCGACATAATTACTTCGGCTGAAGAGTACTCAAGTTGGTTTAATCAGCTAACCACTATTCAGCCATACCCTTACTTCGGCTGAAGAGTACAAAGAGTTGTTTTATCCAGCCAACCACTCTTCAGCCATACCCATACTTCGGCTGAAGAGTACAAAGTTGTTTAATCCAGCCAACCACTCTTCAGCCATACCCATACTTCGGCTGAAGAGTACAAAGAGTTGGTTTAATCCAGCCAACCACTCTCAGCCATACCCTTACTTCGGCTGAAGAGTACAAAGAGTTAGGTTAATCCAGCCAAACCACTCTTCAGCCATACCCATACTTCGGCTGAAGAGTACAAAGAGTTGGTTTAATCCAGCCAACCTCTAAGTTAGTTTTCTAGCCAACTTAGAAATAATTTTGGTTATTCCGACCAAACGTCCTGCAGCCTGGATCCTTATCCTGGGCTTAGGAAGGGTGTTGGTTTAATCCAGCCAACCTCTAAGTTAGTTTTTCCAGCCAACTTAGAATAATGTTTGGTTATTCCGACCAAACGTCCTGCACTGGATCCTTATCCTGGGTTTAGGAAGGGTGTTGGTTTAATCCAGCCAACCTCTAAGGTAGTTTTCCACGCTAACTAGAATAAAATGTTTGCAATATTCCTAACTTCACTAAAGCTAACTTTTACAGAGAACAAATCATGCCATGAAAAGAATCGATTGTTTTATTGAAGAAAAAGAAATTACACATGTTGAAAAAAGAAAAAGCAAAAATAAAATAACTTGAGATTGGCCGTGTTCCATGGCCTAGGATGCTTTGCCGTCCTTGTCTTCTATGTGGTATGCCCCCTTGCCTGCTAACCCAACCACTTTGTAAGACCTTCCCAGTTTGGCCCTAGCTTGCCATCTCCTGGTATCAAGGTGTTTCCCATCACTTTGCGTAGTACCAATCTCCGATCTTGAATTGTCTTGGGGATGCACCATTTTGTTGTATTTCCTGGATAACTCTTGTTTGATACGAGGCAATGTGGACTAGTGTTTTTTCTTTCTTTCTTCGGCGAGGATCGAGCTCAAATGTTATGGCCTCTCCATTTAAGTCGGTGTCAAAATTTTTTTCTTCGAATTGTGGAGGCCAATTTCCAATGTGATTACTGCTTCCATTCCGTACGCTAAGGAGAATGTTGTCTCTCCTGTTGATCGCCAGGTGTTAGTGCGGTAAGCCCATAAAACATGAGGAAGTCATCCGCCCACTTGCCTTTTGCCTCTCTTAATCTTTTCTTCGTCATCCAAGACGACTTTATTGATGCTTCTACCCTGACCATTTGCTGGTGGATATGCCGGTAGAATTGTAGAACTCTATCTTGTACTCTTAACAAAAGCCTCTGAAGTTCTGCCGATCGAACTGAGTGCCGTGTCTGAGATTAGGGCATTTGGTTATGCCAAACCGAGTGATGATATTCTGCCAAACGAACTCTTCACATCTTTCTCTTGATTGATGCCAATGCTTTTGCTTCTACCCACTTGTGAAGTAGTCTGTTCTGCGAGAAAGAACTTCCTGTTTTCGGGCTGCTGTGGAAGTGGTCCTACTTAGTCCAAGCCCCACCATTGCGAAAGGCCATGGGCTAGTCAATGGAAGGAGTTCTCTAGCTGGTTGATGTATTGATATGCGAATTTCTGCATTTTTCACACCTCTTCACATATTTCTCCGAATCTGCCTGCATGTATGGCCACCAGTATCCTTGCGAAATGGCCCTGTAAGCTAGCGATCTTCCTCCTTGATAGCTTCGCACAACCCTTCGTGTATTTCGAACAAGAATGCTCTCACTTTGCTGGGATGAACACACTTTAGGTAAGGTCTGAGAATGACTTTTTGTATAATGCCAAAGATGGGGAAAAGCCAAAATCGCTGCGACTTCGCTCTTTATTCTGTTCGCTTCTTTTTTCTCTTCTGGTAAATGACGTCTTTTAAGAACAGGATGATGGGATCCATCCAAGAGGCCTAGTTCTGCGCAGCATTACTTCTTCGACTTCTGGGTCTTCGATGCTTGTCTTGGTAAGTAGTTGATGAGCAATGGATGAGGATGGAATGTATCTGCCATTGAGGCCAAGACCTGCTAATTCGTCCGCTCTGCTATTTTCCTCCCTGCCGATTTGTTCTATCCTTACTACTTCAAATTTCTTGATCTCTGTTTCTGACCAATTCATTGGTACATTGGGCCATTCTATCATCCTTTGCTTCATAGTCACAAAAATTTGATTTACCACCGCTGTGAGTCGCTGGTAGACCATTAGTTCGGTGGCTCCATGTAGTATGCTGATTTCGATCCTGCGAGAAGCGTTTCATACTCCGCTCTTTGTTTGATGCTGGAAGCCAAGGTTGATTGCTTGCTCCACAACCAAGGCCGTCTGGTGAGATGAGGACTATGCCAATCCTGCACCATGCCGGTGGATGCCCCATCCACAAAGAGCTTCCACATCTTCACAACGAACAACTCTCAGCAAATGGAGGGGTCAGATGATGTCGTGGGGTCAAGAATGTTGCCGGTGTTTTCTTCAAGGTCCATGCTTGCTGTCTGCCCTCCTATCTGACTGAACCAAGTCTTATTTTGTGGTGAGTCTTGGTTTGTTGTAGCTTGGTTTGCTTCTTCCTTGTTGTCTATAGTCTGGTCTGCCTTGGAGTCTGACTGAGTACCTTCTGCAGGGGTTGCGCTTATTCCGGCGTCAACTTCCATCCCTTAGTTCGGTTGTGTCAGTTAGGTCGACTAGGCAGATATGATGACTTCCAGGAGTAAAACTCTGCGACGAAAGTCTACCAAAGGATTGGGCTTTTTACTGCGGTTCTAGGTTGGAACTTGACGTCGAATTGTCCCAGCTCTACTGCCACGTCAAAATTCGCCCAGAAAAGTTCGCCCTCTCAAACAAAGCTTTTAGGTGGAAAAGCTATGAGGACAACTATGGTGTGGCGGTGAAAGTAGTGTGCCAATTTCCTGGAGGCCATCATAAGGCAATGCAAGTTTTTCCAATGGCAAGTACCTTGTTCAGCTCCCAGTAATGTCTTGCTGACATAATAGATGGGCAAATGTTGGATTCCTTCCTCACAGACCAACACTGCGCTAATTGCGTGCTGAGAGACTGCAAGGTATAGAAAGAGTTCTTCTCCTGGTATTGGGGTGACCAGCAATGGTGGAGAAGACATGTATTCTTTTAGGCTTTCCAGTGCTTGGTCGCATTCTTCGTCCCATTCGAACTTGGCTTTTAAAGCTTGAAAGAATGGTCGTAATCTGTCTGACGACCGGCTTATGAATCGATTGAGCGCGGCCGCCATGCCGGTGAGATGTTGTACTTCTTTTACTGAGTTTGGTCTCTCCAAATCTTGAATTGCTTTGATCTGGGAGGGGTCCGTTGGGGAATCGCATTACTTGGTGGTAGGATGACGCCACCGATCGCATGGCATGCAGCCATGTTCTGCCCAAGATGATGTTGTAAGTGGAGGGGACCTTTAATACCCAGAACTGCACTTGTTTCGTCATGCTTCTTGCTCTAACTGGAAGAATTATTTTGTCGACGGGCCATTCTGGCATAGAGTTGAATCCAATTAGGGGTGATACAGCAGGCGCCAAGTCTTTGTCTTGTAGTTTTAGTTATATAAATGTTTCGTAGTACATGATTTCACATGAACTACCCTGGTCAATCAGAATCCGCTTGACGTCAAAATCCTTGACTCGGAGAGTAACGACCAGGGCATCGTTGTGAGGGCAATATATCTATTCCAAGTCTTTATCCGAAAATGACATGACGTTTGTTGCCTCTGTCTTCCCCTTCTTGGTGGCAGGTTGGGCACTTAGCACCTCTCTTAAGTGTTCATCCTTTTTGATTGATCCTCTGAGCTCGCATACACGCTCAGGTTCAAAGACCCCATGTATCACATTGATAACGCCTTGAGGTGGGGCGCCGATTGGCATCCCATTGGGGTTATTATGGTCCTGGGGGGCTGGCTGTGTCCCTCCTTCAATGTATTTATCCAAGTGACCTTCTGCCACCAATTCCTCCAGGTGTTGTCTCAATGGCGTGCAATTCTCAGTGCGGTGCCCCTTTTCTTTATGGAAGGTGCACCGCGATCTTTCGTCATAGTCCTTCTGTGCTTCCCCTAGCTTGGCTGGCCACTTGACGAAAGGCTCATCTCTTATTTCGCTCAGAATCCGATATATCGGTTTCTTGAACACCGTGGTTATGGCAGTGCGGATTCTCAACCATCTTTTATCTGGGTCTTCTTCATTATCTCGTCTGCCGCGTCCGTTTCTGTTCGGTCGATCTATCGTATTAACCTTTGCTGAAGTTTTCTTTTCTGGTACTGTGGTCGTCCCAGATTTTTCTTTGGCACGTGCACCATCCTCTTCTACCCTGATGTGCTGGTGCACTTTTTCCATCAAGGCTTCCATGGTGAGGGGTGGCATCATGGTGATTGAGTCCTTTAGTCTGTTCCCGACTGGAAGGCCTCTTTTATATTGTGCAATGGCGAGATTGGTGGGGCAGTCCCCAATCTGATTGAATGTCTCCCAGTAGCGACTATTGTAAGATCTTAGGGTCTCTTTATCGCCCATGTCGATGGAGAGTAGCTGGTCGATCTCCACCGGGGTTTTAGTGTTTGTTCGGAACCTTGTTACGAACGCCTCTGCCAATTGTGCCCAGGAGGCTATGCTGCTCTCTGGAAGTTTCTCGAACCAAGTCAAGCCTAGGTCGCCAAGGCTTGATGGGAAGAGTATACACATTAAGGCCTCGTTTCGCCTGTACACAGCCATGACCTGGCGAAAGTGGCTCAAGTGTGAGTAGGGGTCCGTCTTCCCTTCATATGTAGTGAATTTGGGCTGAAGGAAGCCTGATGGTAGGGGCGCGTTTTCAATCGCCGGAACAAACGGCGAAGTCCGCAACCTCGCTAATGCTTTGTCCGTTGGTTCGTAGGCAGGGCGCGGTATTGGCATTCCAACCTCGACGCTTCCATGCGTCCGAGGAGCCAACCGCTGTAAGGCAGAAACTCTGTGTGGATCCCGTGCCCTGGCATCCTCTTTGCATCGTGCTTTTTCTTCGAGCACGGTTCGTAAGTCGGATGATTTGGGTAACTCCGTCTGTCAAGATCTGGTTTGGTGCGTATGTGAGGGCCAATACGTGCTTCCTTCAGTGTATGATCTTTCAGATCTTGTCCTCTCAGACCTGGAGTGACGAGTTCTGGAAGACCAGGATTGAGTATCGCCTGTCCTGAGGCTTCTACTCTCCCCTTTCGAGGGTGTGGTATTCCTACTACGATTTTCTGAGTGGCGAGGGGGCGTCTTGTTTTTGTGCCCCTCTCCTGTCGCCACTTCTTTTTTTTTCATCTGGCGCTTTAAGGCCTCCATGTCCGCCGCCATCTTCCACATTAATTCATCTTGCTCCTTCACGCGGTTTTCCAGAGTTTGATCAATCCTCCGTCTTTGCCTGTCAGGACTTTGCGAGCGAGATTGACGGGGGCTGTGAGTTCGTCTTCCCCTAGTATCTCTCCTGGGGTTATGCCGTTGGGGCTCCAAATCTGCCATGGGAGGGATAGAAGGTAACCCTTCACGCCTTGTTCCCCCCTCTGGAGTTTGCCCGTCGATGGCGGAATGTGGCAATTCTTCAATGTGCGCCATTGTTTGTAAAGAGGAGAAGCTTTTAGTCAAGAGGTTTTGTTCTGTCTGTACTTCCCACAGACGGCGCCAATTGTATGGGAAAGAAATAATCCTTCTTGTATAATCCTGTTGACCAAGTCTGCGCTCCTCTGTACGACGTCGCCTTATCACCTGAAAACACAAACGTGAGCTAGCCGGCGGGTGTGTGCCGGAAACCTCTCCGATGCCTAAGTCAGCAAACTTGACAAATAGACAAAGCTCTGTGAATTCAGAAAGCAAAGTTGTGTGTGTTACCTCCCCAAAGGTGATGTTTGTGAGCTTTTATAGGTTTCGTGTGGCACAATCCTAGTAGGACTTCTATTCCTCCAGGCAGAGTCCTCCTAGGATTCATACTCCTATAGGATAATGCTTATCCTTTAACACCCCCTCACTGCTTAAACCAAGTGAGATGGTTTTATCATGGCCGAACTCCAATATGACCGAAGTAAATATGTTTATGTACAGTCGAAGAGTAAGTTGAACTAATTCTTCCCTTTATTGCTCTTAAGGCCGCTCCTCATGCACAACCCATGGTGCGGTCAGACCGAACTTATTATTTTGAGACCGGTGTAACTTTAAGACCGGTCTAATTCTGAGGAACCTTTAAACTGATCTAACTTTGATCTCCTACTGGACCGGTCTATCTTCACGTCCCTAGGACCAGACTAACTCAAAATAACGTACGACCGGAGTATCTTATATGGCCATTTCACTTCGGCCCTTTATACTGTGACTCATAACGGCCCATCACCTAACTCGGCCCAATTTTCACATAAATTTCCCTCTCAAGTGTTTTATTTAGATTTTATTTTTTGGCATTGTTATATAAATCTAAAAATTAAACCTAATCTTCAAGTTTAATGGTGTGACAATCAATTAAAATATCTAAAGTAATACTTTATCTCATATCTTCTCAATTATCAACAAATCATATTACCTACCCATAATTAAATTTAGAAAATAAATTTAAAAAATACACTTGTATATTATTTTCTTGGGTAAATTATGCAGATGGTCCCTATAGTTTACACGATGTGTTAATTTGGTCACTGTTGTTTCAATTTGCTCTATTTTGTCCATTAATTTAACAGATTGTATCATTTTAATCCAAATAATGGTTGTTAAGTTTGGTAAACGAAAAGTCTACACATGTCAATTTGGTTTTTGTTATTTTAATTTGCTCGATTTTGGCAGGGACCAATTGACACATTATGTAAACTATAAGGATTAAATTGACACATAGTTTGACTTTCCGTTCACCAAACTTCACAACTGTTATTTATTGGACTAAAGATGACACAATCCATTAAATTAAAAGACAAAATCGAGTAAATTAAAACAATTGAGACCAAATTGACACATCATGTAAATTACATAGACTATTTGTATAATTTACCCTATTTTCTTTTATTTTTTAGGCCCATGTACAAGAAGAGTTTAAGAAAGTAATTTGATGGGTCATTGAGCAATGAAGATTTTATTGTTTTGTTAAGCCTTTATACAGGGTGTGTTAATTTGAGGGCCATTAGACAAAAAATATATATTTTTTTCATAGAAACCTTTTGACAAAAGATTGGAACCTTAGAGGAGGGTCTCACTCACCTAAGGGTGGGCTGGTACTAAGCTGGGCCAATGCTGAGGTTACATTTGGTTGAAAAATTTGATAAGAGAAATAAAAAAGGAAAAGAAAACGCAATCTCATTTTGTCTTTTAGACACCTTTTTTTCCCATTTCTCAACTCCACCAACCATAATTTGAAATCCAAATCTATAAAGCCTCCGTTTGGGTAGTGGGTTGGCTTTTTAGTTTTTTGACTTTTTTGGCTATTTTAGCTTGGGTTAAAAAGTTTGGTTTGGGAAGGACTTTTTGACTTTTTGGCTTTTTTAATTTTTTTTGTGGGAGAAGAATGTAGTGATTATGGGTTGGATGTGATATTTTATTTTTTGTGGCTAAAATAGCCTATTTTGTTTTTTGTGGCTAAAATAGCCAAAAAAACTCCGTTTAGCTCTTGCCAAACGGAGCCTTCTCTCTTCTTTTCTTTTTATTTATTTTTCTTTTTCCATTGCTCTTATCAAATCTTCCAATCAAACAACAGTCTAAAAGAAAATAAAATGAAAAAATATATCTATTGCTCTTGTTTGATTAGTTGGCAAATGAGAACGAAATGAATTTCTTAGAAGGAAAAAAAAAAGAAAGAAAGAAAAATAAAATAAAATGTGAAAATGAAAGGGGCTTTGGGCGAGTGATTCAGGGTTGGAGCAAGAAAAGAAGACAAAAAGCATTGATGTTATGAAAAGCATAAATTTATTCCAACTCTCCGAACATGAACAAAAGCACAACCACGCATACATTAAAGGTGTAGTTTTCTTAAACAAAAATAATATATGCTAGACACAGAGATTGAAAAAGAAAATACTGAATTTCTTTTAATTCTTTTTCCACACAATCTTGAATTCAACAATGCTCTTTAAATAGAGAACTATCCACTAACTCCACTACCTGAAAAATAACAACAAACCATGAATAACAACTAACACTATCCACTAAACCAACTATCCTAAAAACTATGACACCACTTGACACAATTCCTACATAAGTTGAAACTACATACCACTACTTTGAATAAGGTAAAGACCACTAACTTGAACTCAAACATGAAATAGACTTACTAAAATAAATATGGACATGTCTGAATTAGATTCTCAACATGCTCCCTTAATTCAAACATGGTTGTACACCTATCATGCTACGAAACTTCTTGAATTTTTCCTCTGACAAAGCTTTTATGAATACATTTGCCATTTGATCCTTAGTGTTACAATGTTCAATCTTTACTTCTTCTTTGGCCAAGTGATGGCTGACCTTAATCCTTAGGGGCAGGTTCAAGTCATGACAAAGTGGTATTAGAACACGAGTTAATACCTCCCACACTTGTCCAAATAAGCAATAAGCATCTAGAAAAGATCTAGGATGCATTCATGTGATAAGTATAAACTTGAAAACAACGAGAATGTGTTTAAATGTTTCGAAATAAATGACTATGTGCCATATGTTTCGTGATTTACTAGCATTGTGAATTATTTGAATGTGTATGCTCTTTTATATGCGTACTTGTGAATATTTTTGTATAGAGAATAATGCAAGTTTAATCAGATAATGGTGAGAACAAGAGGTGATGAAATAGAGGAGTCCTCTACTGCCATGATGGATAGGATGGAAAGATTGATACAGGATATGGCAGAAACATTGAGGCAACAACAACAGTGGCAATAACCACACCCTCCGCCTTCACCTCTAGCACCACATGTACTAGACCTACAGAATGATGACAAAACAATAGCCCTCACCAAAGAGTTTAAAGAGATGAAACCGCCACAATTTCATGGAGGATTGGATCCATTGAAAGCTGAATCCTGGGTCCTTGGCATAGAAAAGTTATTTGAAGTGTTTCCTTGCCTAGAGACATAGAAAGTATTGCTAGCCACTTTTACACTTGAAGATGAAGCAAGAAGGTGGTGGATGTTGATGCGTGAAAGTAATAAAGATATTGGCTTGGCACGGTTCTTGGAAATTTTCTACGACAAATACTTTCCGCAGTGTGTTCGTGATAGGAAAGTGTCAGAGTTCGTGGAACTTAAGCAAAACATCATGACCGTAGCCAAGTACGAGGCCAAGTTTACTGAATTGGCTAGATTTGCACCACACATGATCGATATCGACTATAAGAAAGCGATGCACTTTGAAGGAGGGCTTCGAGATGATATCTTAGAGAAAGTGAATGTACTCAAGTTGGAAACCTATATTGAGGTGTTGGACCGGGCTATAATATCAGAAGCTAACATAGCTAGGTAGGCCAAATCATCAATTGATTGGAAAAGTAAAAGACAGGGCTTTTTTTCAAAGAAGCAGAATACGGGCTCCTCAAGCACTTCAAATTCTTCCAGAGACACATCCCCAATGTGCAACCAGTGCGGTAAAAGGCATCGTGTAGTTTTGTTATTATATATCAGGGGCCTGCTCTGAGTGTGGTAAAACAGGACACATGGCTAGGGATTGTAATCATAGCAGTGGGAAGTTAGCTGTTAGCTCAACTACATCAATCCCAAAACTGGGAAACACTATAAGGCCTACTACCACCGGAGACACCGTGAGATGAGGGAGAGCCTTTGCTCTTGTTCCGGGTGATACACGAAACACAAAAGCCGTCGTCTCAGGTACTATCTCTATATGCAATCAAGATGCTTTTGTGTTAATTGATTTCGGCTCAACACACTCTTTTGTAACTTATGCATTTGCATCTAGATTAAGTAAACCTCTAGAATCATTGCCATATTTGTTTTGAGTATCTGCTCCATCCGGGGAATTTGTGTTGTGCACATTTCTATGTCGAGTTTGTGATATGCGAATTGGGAATGCTATCTTGTATGTAGACCTATTACCCTTGGACTTTAGACGTTTTGATGTAGTCCTAGGCATGGACTGGCTAACTAAATACTGTGTCACCATTGATTGTGTAATGAAACAGGTTGTATTTAGACTATCGGGACAGGAAGAAATTGTGTTTGTGGGTAACGAGGTAGTGCCTCCACCTTATTTGATATCTGCAATGAAAGCATGTAAACTAATCAGGAAGGGGTGCCAAGGTTACTTATGTTGTGTATTATCTGAATGAACTGTAAATGTTGAAATGAACAATATTCCTATTGTTAGCGAGTTTCCAGATGCTTTCCCAGATGAATTGCCAGGAGAAATTGGTTGACAGGGAGATGGAGTTTACTATTGATATTGTGCCAGGTACTCAGCCTATCTCAAAAATATTGTGCCAGGTACTCAGCCTATTTCAAAAACCCCTTACAGAATGGCTATTGCTAAAATGAAAGAACTGAAAGAACAATTGCAAGATTTTCTTGACAAAGGATTTATTCGACCAAGTACTTCACCATGGGGTGCACCGATGTTATTTTGTGAAAAAGAAAGATGGAACCTTGCATTTGTGTATTGACTATCATGAATTGGACAAGGTGACAATAGAGAATAAATATCCTTTACCCCATATTGACGACTTGTTTAATCAGTTGTAAGGCTCATAAGTATTTTCTAAAATTGATTTGAGATTCGGGTACCACCACTTGAAGGTAAAAGTAGAGAATATTGAGAAAACTGCATTCAGAATGAGGTATGGTCATTATGAATTCCTTGTTATGCCATTTGGAGTGACTAATGCCTCTGCAGTATTTATGGATCTTATGAACCGAATTTTCAAGCCTTACCTCGATAAAGTTGTTGTAGTATTTATTGATGATATTCTGATATATTCGAAGAATAGACTTGAACATGAATGTCATTTGAGAACCGTTTTGCAAACACATAGAGAAAATAAATTATTTACTAAATTAAAGAAATGTGAGTTTTGGTTGGATGAAGTTATTTTCTTAGGGCATGTCATTAATAGAGATGGGATTTCGGTAGACCCACAGAAGATAGAGGCAATTGTAAGTTGGCCTAAACCAACGAATGTAACTGAGGTCTGCAGTTTCATGGGCTTAGCTGGGTACTACAAAAGGGTTGTGAAAGATTTTTCGAAAATAGCTGCACCACTTACTCAACTCACGCAAAGGGCAACCTTTTGAGTGGACTGATGAAAGGGAGTCCGCCTTTCAAGAATTGAAGATGAGACTAACCACTGCACCAGTTTTAACATTGCCCTCAGGTATGGAAAACTTTGAGATATATAGTGATGCTTCTTATAAAGGTTTGGGTTGTGTATTAATGCAGAATGGAAGGGTGATTGTCTACGCCTCTCGGCAGTTGAGGCCACATGAGAAGAACGATCCAACATGTGACTTGGAATTGGCCGTGGTTGTATTTTCTTTGAAAATCTGGCAGTATTATCTGTATGGGGCTGTAGACACCCTATTTTTGACCACCCTTAAGACTTGGGCGCTACTGATGGTTTACTTGGTGATGCAGGCCATGCAATGCAAAGGTTCGGTTTCTTTGACAAGAGGAGAGTCAAATCCTAACCTCGCACCCTATTTGGGAGTAAAACTATTTTGAATGGTTTTTAGACCTTAAAACCCTTTCTTTCAAAATATTTTTGAAATAAAGTTCCTACGATGTTCCGAGGCTCGTATTATGTCAAATGTTGTGCTTTTCGGTAAAACGAGCAAGGACAAAGTGGAAATGAAGGAAAGAGAGGTGAAATCTTTGAAAACACCTTTCTTGGGGGTTTGGAGTTGAAGAAAAGAAGAGGAGAGGGAAGAAACCCAGTTGGGGAAGGAGTTGGGCATGAATCGTTAAGAGAGAGTCGAGCATCCCTCGTTAAATCAGGCCTATCCTTTTATATACTTGGATATACGCTATGAGGCCACCACTGTTGGAAAGAAGACTTCTGGGGCTTCATTTTTCACTCATGAATCTCCTAAAGCCGAGTTCGGATGGAGGAGATATGATTGGTTGAAGTCGGGCATCATTCCGGTTGGACCGAAACTGAGCAACCTTCACTGAAAGGGGGATATCTCCTAGAACACAAGGAATTTTGATGTGAGGCTTGCATAATTGGAAAGAAGACTTCCGGGGCTATAGTTTAGGCTCAAGAATGACCTAAAAAGGAGTCCGGATGAAAGAGTTAGGCTTTTTTCAAGTCAGGGACTAGGGCTGATTTTTTCCATCGGCCTCTATGGAAGTGCATCGGCCACAATTTGACCTTAGAAGCTATAGGTCTGCCAAAAGTGAATCTTATCAGCCAAAAATGATGGCTGGTCGGCCAAAAGTGTCCAGAAAGCCGAGAATTGACAGATATTTTCCTTTCCAGCTGTTGTGCACTGCATCAGATATTTCCAAATGAGATATTTCGACCAAATGCTCATATATTGCTATATATTGAGCCATATCTCATAGATTGAAGGGTTGGCAATTGTGGGACTCTCTCTCTCTAAAAAATTCCTCTCTCTCTACAAGATTTTGTGAGCAAAATCTGAGCCTTTCTCCCTAGAAGCTCTTTCTCTTCTTGTTTTGAGCCTTAAGCTTAGAATCCTCTATACTTTTGCAAAGAGACCCTTAACCAAACTTAACCACCATTGGGCTGAGGTTCTTTGAGGATGATTTGGAGCTCTAAAAGGCTGATTTTGGCTCAGATTTTGGGCTGGTTTTGCAGCTGTGCATCAAGGGTAACATTTCTCTCCCTTTAAGCTTGTTTTACACGTTTGCTTGGCCATCTTTTCAAACTACTTTGGGGCTGTTTTTGGGGTGGTGTTGAACTAAAAAAACCTCTATTTTTTCCTCTGTTTTTCAGTCCTAAAAGTCTTGGTTTGTGCCTTGGTTGGCTAGGGGATTATCCTCTCTTTTGCTCCTTGGCTTGTAAGGCCTTGTGAGCTAACTTTCAAACTTTTCAAACAACTTCTTCTTGGCCTTAGAACCACTGAAATCCAGAGGATTTTTAGTGACGAAAACCCTATTTTGAGGGCCCAAATAGGAGAGGGTTGTCCTCTCTCCTCTTGTCTTGCTTGCTAGTGTTGATGGCCAACCAAATGAGCATGTGTTTTTACTTCTTTATGGCTTTGTTTAGGCTCATTTTTATGACTTATCAGACCTGATATGACTCTGATTTTTGCTGGTTTGATCATCTTTTGCTTTCATTTTGTACTTGTAGTGCAAATCATGCTTACTAGCTTAACATGCTTGATGTTGTAGCCTATTATTTTAGCATGCATTGGCTCCATTCCAACACATTTTTGGTGTTATTTTGACATGCCATAACTTTGTTTTTGGTTGGTGGACTCACCCTTTGCATGGTTTATAAACTTGTAGTGCATTTCCACTCACTAGTCTAATGTGTATCATACTTGAGCTCATCATTCTAGCATGATTTTGGCTTAACTTCAACAAGCTTTTGGTCATGTTTTAGCATGCTTAAGGTCTTATTTGTGTTATTTTGGTCATGCATGCATTGTTTTGTATAGCCATGGTTAAATCTAGCTCACTAGCTTTGAGTTTCCAAGCCACTAGCATGCATTGCTTGGGCTACTTTCATGATTTGGTATTATTTCATATGTGATTTCAGTCCATGTTTCATGTTCATGCACTCATATTTGTCACTCTTTCCATGCTTTGGAAGGTTGGTTCTTTATGCCTTAAACATGAGTCATTGTGTATGCCTTCATGCCTAAGCTTGCGAGCTACCATTTCAGTGTGTTTTTGGGGTTATTTTGCCATGATATAACTCTAATTTTTGTTGGTGAAGTCATGCCATGTTTGGTTTTGATAGGTGTAGCGCAATCCCCTTTGTTGGCCTTACTTACATCATGCCTTATGCCTTTCATGTTGACTTGTTTTGGTTTTGGTCCATGCATGTTTTAGATTCATTTTGGCATGATCTAGGACTGTTTTGGTTGTCCTAGGCCCTTTGGGGCTTGATTCATGTGGCCTTGGTACAAGATCCTTGGCTAGCCTTGTGCTTTGAACCTTCTAGCATGCCATGCTTGTATTATGTACATGATTTGGCATCATCCCTCACATGATTTCAGAGCTTATTTCATTGCCACATTCGCATGTTTGTCACACCTTGATCATGTTTGAGGATTGTGCATTGTTGCCTAGTTTATGGACCAATATGTGTGCATGTATGTTTTGCCCCTTTTGGTGCCTTAGTTTTGGTGTTTTGGCCACTGATTTGGGCATGATTGAGGTCTACCCATTTTAGTTTAAGTCCATTTTTGCATGTTGTTGCATGCATGCCTTTGCATGTTGTTGCATGCTTGTCCATCTTTGAATGTTGTTGCATGCTTGTTCCATTTTGTTGTTATTGCATGCTTGGTACATTGCATGTTTGCATGTCTAGGTTGCATTGCATTTTGCGTGCTTGGTACATTGCATGTTTGCATGTTTAGGTTGCATGACATTGTTGCATATTTGTTACATTGCATTTGGCATGCTTTTGTTGCATTGCATAGGATCTCCATGTTGCATACATTGCATTGTGTTTGGTTTGGGGCGTTAAGCCAAACACGAGGAACGAGGCACATTTCATACTTGAAGTGATGAAACGTGCCTCAATTCTCGGTCGCCGACACTCTTGATCAAACGTGATAGAGTTTAACGCACTTATGTGTTTTTGTGCATTTCATTCCATATTGATTTGTGCAACTTGGCCTCTTTGGCCATCATGAATCGAAATTCGTGATTGATGGCTCGAGAGTCGAGCACTACACTCCTTTGAGCTTTGAACATGATAAAGGGTGTAGTTGTACAATATTTTCTTGCAAATGTATTGCCATGCCTCTGTTTGTACTCTGCTGCAGGAAAAGGAGCAGTTTACAGGAAAAGATGGCCGATCGGCTATCTGGTGTGCCGATCGGCTAGAAATTTTTGGCCGATAGCCTCATATTTGGTCGATGACCATTATCTACTGGCCGATGGCCACCCTTCTTGGCCGATGACCTCTTAGAATGTCCATGAGGTAGGTCAGATGCATCACAGAAGTTGGTATATTTTTCAAAGGTGCAAAACAATGCAAACAGAGGCAACATGAGGCATGGCAACGAATTTCCGAGCGAAGCTGACCGAGCATGCATCTCTTCATCGCCCGCGAGGCCATTTCAGTATTGATGATTAATTTGTGTAATTTAATCATTTAATTGGATTTGTAATATTCATTTAGCTTAGGGTTGGTTTGGGATGTTCTAAAAAAGTGCACTTTTTGACTTATTGGCTTATATGGGTTGGGTTTGGATTGGGTTTGATGTGATGTGTTAGAGAGGTGATGCGATTTAAATAAGATGATGTGACTTAAATAGGATAGTGACGTTTTGACTTTTTGTATTATTTAGTTTATGCCAAATCAAGCCTTAGTGTAGCTATTTGTTTCAATTTGGATTGTAATAATTAATTAGTTTGTTCGTTAATTAGTTTCGGTGTTGTAATAATTAGTCTAATTAGATTATTAGATTAGTTAGAATAGCTTAGCGTAGCTAATTTGTATTATTCATTCGGACCTTCCGTCGAGAGAGCGAATTTTGTAATAAGCGTGCGTGAGTGTGTGAATGTCTTTCAACCTCACGTCTTTCTCCCTTTTACTTAACCGCTTTCGATGGTTAGTTTAGGACATATTTCAATTAGCATCCTTATGCTTGCATGTTTGCATTCATTCATTTGTCTTGCATGCACCGGGCTCGGCGCATCATACAAACTGCATTGTATTTTAAATACATTTACTTGAATACGCGTTCAACAACATGTTATCAAGTTGCATCTCATATGCCATCTTAGAATAGCTGAGCCTATTTCTAGTTGCATTTTGCATGTGTTGCATTAGCCATCTTAACATAAACTAGGATTATGCATTGATTACTAACTAGTTGTTGTTTTGGCTCGGAGTACACTGTAAGTGTTTATGCTTTAGCATCTTGCATGTGTGTAAGTGTTGTCATGATAACATGCTTGCCATGAGGCTATTTGCTTAACTGATATAACTTCCTGAATGCCTGTAGGTGAAGGTTGGATTACTTGAATTGGAATAATTCATTGAAATGCGAGTTTTAAGCCCACTTGAGGGTGGCAAATCCACATCTTAGCCTACTTGTGAGTAGCACCTTCAAACCATTTTCAAACAAACATGAGATGCTTTATTCCAACTTAGGCGATCTAGTCTATACTTGTGTGTTGTGCGCATCACATAGTAATTATAGGCTAATAATCAGAATAAGAACGCATGTGTTTTCAAAAAGAAGATATCTTGTTAGTAAAGGCCTATCTTTGATCGGGCGAGCGGGGGTGCTCATTGCATGACCTTCCCTTCTCGTACCCAAGTTCCCGAGCCGAGGCAACTTTGGTGATGATGAACACGTGGCCTTAGGCACGAGTCAGGGTTTCCTAAATTCCCCCAAAATAAAACATTTAGGTGGCGACTCTGTATTTGGCAAAGCAGTCTATGTTCGGCACTTTTTTATAAAAATCAATTTTCCAAAACGATTTACCGGATTTGGACTTTTTGGTGATTTATCGGTCTTGCATTACACTTTGCGAGATTAGATTCAGAACCATGACATGAGTCCGAACTGTAGTAGCTAATGAACAAAACGAATTTCGCCCCATTCGCGCACGGAACCAGGACGTTCGGGCACGTCTACAGTGGCAAAATGCGAAGTCTACATGGATCACAAAAGTTTGAAATACTTCTTTACTCAGAAAGAGTTGAACATGCAGCAGACAAGATGGCTTGAACTAATAAAGGATTATGATCTTCAGATTCAGTATCAGCCCGGAAAAGCCAATACAGTTGTTGACACTTTGAGCAGAAAATCAATGGGGAATTTAGCTTGCTTACTTACTGAATAGAAGGAAATCTTGCTAGATTTTGAGAGAATCGAGATTGACATTGTGTTACACGAACAAGCTGGGTTGGTAGCTGCCATTTCAGTTGAACCAGCAATAGTTAATGAAGTTAAGCAAAGGCAAAAAGAGGATGAACTCCTCAAGAAGATGATTGATGAATTTGAGGCAAATCCGAAATCGAAATTTAGCATTGATGGTGAAGTGTTGAGATTTCAAAACCGAATGTGTGTCCCAAACATTCCGGAACTAAAGAAAAGAATTCTTGATGAAGCTGACAAGTCAGTATTTGCTATGCACCCGGGTAACAACAAAAAGTATCGGGACTTGAAACAAAGTTATTGGGGGCCCAAAATGAAGAAAGAAATTACAGAGTACGTGTCTACGTGCTTTCAATGTCAGCAAGTTAAAGCTAAACATCAGAAACCAGGCGGTCTACTTCAACCTCTCCCTATTCCAGAATGGAAGTGGGAGCATGTGACCATGGACTTCGTTGTTGGTCTACCTCGAACTCTTCGAGGTATGGATTCTATTTGGATGGTAGTTGATAGACTGACTAAGTCTGCACAATTTCTACTTGTTAAAACTACATGTGATACTTATAGACTGGCTACTATATATGTTGATAAGATTGTTCGCCTACATGGGGTTCCAGTGTCCATTGTTTTGGATAGAGACCCGAAATTTGTATCTAGATTGTGGAAAAGCCTGTAGAGAGTAATGGGAACAGAACTTAGATTTAGTACCATGTTCCATCCACAATCAGAACGGACCATACAAACTTTGGAAGGCATGCTCCGAATATGTGTTTTAGATTTCCAAGGGAGTTGGGATGATTATTTGCCACTAGCAGAGTTCGCACGCAATAATAGTTTCCACTCCAGCATCGGCATGGCATTATACGAAGCCTTGTTTGGTAAAAAGTGTAGATCACCAATTTGTTGGACAGAGGTCGGGGATAGGGCTTTACTCGGACCTGAAATTGTGCAAGACACTTCAGAAAAGATTAAAATGATCCAACAAAGGCTCAAGACAGCACAGAACCGGCAAAAGAATTATGCAGATGTTCGAAGAAGACCTCTTGAGTATGAGGTTGACGACCATGTATTCATTCGTGTGATTCCGATGAAAGGCCAGTTGAGGTTCGGTAAGAAAGGCAAATTGTCACCTCGTTACATTGGACCGTTTCAAATTCTAGAAAGGCTTAGCCCAGCTGCTTATAGGGTTGCTTTGTCACTAGGATTCGAACAAATGCACAACGTATTTCATGTATCGATGTTGAGGGGTTATCTCCGAGATCCATTCCATGTAGTTGATTATTACCTGATAACACTTGACGAGAATATGGAATACGAACAATGGCCAAAACAAATCATTGACCGGCAAGTGAAACAGTTAAGAAATAAGTCCATCCCAATGGTGAAAGTAGAATGGAAAGAACACTATGGGAAGGATGCTACATGGGAAACAGAGGATGAAATGCGACTACGCTATCCGCATTTGTTTCCGGACGGAAGTAAAATAAGTTTGGAGGACCAAACTTCCTAAAGGGGGGGGGGAAGATTGTGATACACCGGTCTTGTGTTATGTTAATTAATCTTATTTTTGAATATGATTATGTGCTTGATATGATTTTGAGTGCCATTTCTATGATAATATGTGTTTATGGATCTCTATCTGTTCACCGTAGGAAGATTTGTTTGAATTTTTATTGTAAAATTTAATTAAAAGCTATAGAGGTGGCAGAAACTGAAATTAACTATAATTTTATGATCAGTGCAATTTTTAGAGCCTATGGTGAAATTTAATTAAAAACTGATTTGGACCAAATTAATTAGATTAAATTGATTGATATTGGCACAATTAACTAGCCTTAATCAAGGTTGATTAGGCAAGTGTATATATGGACCTAATTACATTTAAGCTCACCATTCTTGGAGCTCAAAAACTGAGATATACGCTTTAGAGAAAGAGTGAGCTGAGTTTAGAGAGAGAGAGAGGGCTCATTCTTGAAGATTTTGCAAAGGAATTCAAGAACAAAAAGGATTGGCTCAAGAATTGGCTAAAATTGGAAGGGAAGAAGCTCCTAGGTGAGTAATTGAACCCAAAACCAAGGGTGCAAATCTATAGTTAAGTGAATTCAAAGATATTATGAAGAACTTGAGGTTCATATGTTCACGCATGTATAGAATTGCCATGAATTTCCATGAGATTGCATGATCTAGCATAAGACATGTTAAACATGAAAAATTTGTGCACCTAAGTCTACATGCATGCATAATTTTGTTGAGTTTCATGATTTTGGACATTATTTGTACCGCATAAAGTAGAATTGGAGTCAATAATTAACATGCATGCCTGATTCATGAAGGTATGAAGCTTGAATGCATGAGTCTTGAAATTGGCAAAAAATTTGGAATGATTTTGGAAATGGGCCATGATTTTGGGACAGTTGGTTTCAAACTATCTAAGTTTTTATGTTACACAATGTTTTTCTATGTTTTGACATTGATTTTCAAACTTTGGAGCCTTTGGGGTTGTGCTTTGAAGCTCAAACAACTTGCTGGAAAACCCAAATTTCAATCAGTCCACTCGAGCGTGAAAATTTAGCTCCCCAAAGTTTTGCCAAAATTGCACTGTGGCTCAAGCGAACCCTGTTTTACAAAACTCCTCGCTCAAGCATTGATAATCTCGCTCGAGCGTAAATTACATTCAACCAATACTTTTGCAGACCAAAAGGGTCCGCTCGAGCGGAGAACCTTATTTCAGAAATTTTGGAAAATTGTTTTATGATTTGTTTTCCATTCTCTTTTATTTCTAAGCACTCTTGGGCATACATTGAGCATTATACATGAACTAAAAGGATAAGAAAGAGGCCTAAAGAATTAAATAAATTAAGAACGGAATGAACCGTTTGTGACCCAATATGTTATGAAATGTGTAAGGTTAAGCGCAAGGGTGAATCCATCGGCAGAACACTGTGAGTAATATCTTAGTGAAGATATGTTCAAGTATGTTATTTTCCAAATGTTACTTTTGTATAAGCCTTATGGATTTGTATGTTGATTTATGGATGAGTATTCTAAATGTCAGTCTTTTGCACAAGACTAATTGAATAGAAATATAATCATGATCATGAGTATGAGACACACATAAATATGAATATGAAAACGAATTGGGCCATAGGCCGTTTAACATGAATGATTGGACCAGAGGCCATTTGACATGAATGATTGGGCCAGCGGCCATTTGACATGAATGATTGGGCCAAAAGTTGTTTGACATGAATGAGTGGGCCAAAGGCCGTTTGACATGAATGATTGGGCTAAAGGCCATTTAACACGAACGAATTGGGCCTGAGGCCGTTTGATAAGAATGAATTAGGCCCGAGACCATCTAATATGTTTGGGCCTGAGGCCGTTCGATATATTAGATAGAAACATAAATGGGCCTATGGCCGTTTGATATGTCTGTTACAAATTTCATTCATGTAACTTCTTTATTTTGATATTATTCACTGGGCTATCGCTCACTCTCATTTATATGTGTGTTGGTGAGCAAAGAGATGTCCTAACCCAGTCTCAGTGAAAAATATGAGAGGATGTTAAGTTTTGTAGAGTCAGCCCGAACGTCTCGTACATGAGACTTTCTTTTCTTTTGTTCTTTTGTTTACTCTTTTGTTACCTTGGTGAATACATTGGATTGCCCATGTATGTAAGCTTCTGGCTTGGTTGACTATGAGTTTGAATGATCCTGTATGTACAAGATTCTAAGTTGTTTTCCTTTTGGTGTGGGTTATTAATGAATATATATATATGTGTGAGATGTTTTGATGTGCCATGTAAGTACAACTCTTTGGACAAAATTTTTAAGTCTGCTTTCGTTCGGCCGCATTATTGTTATAAAATATATCTGAAAAACATTGAGGACGTAGGTAATCTCATGATTACTGGCCGGTCATGACCTTAATCCTTAGGGGCGGGTTCAGGTCATGACACCAACTATCCTAAAAACTATAACACCACTTGACACAATCCCTACCTGAACTAAAACTACATACCACTACTTTGAATAAGTCAAAGACCACTAACTTGAACTCAAACATGAAATGGACTCACTAAAATAAATTTGGACATGTTTGAATTAGATTTTCAACAAGAGGGAGAAAAAAAAAAAACATTCCCACAAAGATTTACGTTATTTGACACAATTGCTTATATCCACATAAGAATGATAATCCACTATACAAATAAAATAGACAATATATGATTGCCAAAATATATAAAACTTACATCATTACCCAAATCACATGCTCCGAAGATGTAAAAAAAACTCAACCACACCAAGGATGATGATAGTTATTTAAATTGAGAATAAAAATACAAATAAATATAAAGAGCTATAACGTTGTATCTCTTAATCTTTCTAACTTCTCTAGAACTCTAACTCATCTCTCTGTGTTCACTCAACTCTGGGAATACAAAAATACTCTCAAGTTATTACACAAATAAGCTTTGATGCCTTGGCTACTTCTTTCGAATGGGTTATTTATAGTGGTGGATAGAACATGGGTGATGGAAGAAGGGAGGCAGTTGTAAGGGTGATGGTGTGAAGGAAGATGGGTGGTGGCTTGGTGATTGGAAGGCGTGGGAAAGGCGGTGGATGGCAACAAGAGGGGCTGTAACAAAGGATTGTTGGATTAGTATTACGGTTAGGACATAATTTTCATAGATGAAGAAAATGAAATAAGGGTAAGATTGTCTTTTCTTATTTGAATTGACTTTTACTTGATTTTTTTTTTCTAGCCGACTCTTAAAATGCTCGCGTGTAGGATTAGATTCCATTAATTTAGGCCAAAAAACAAAAAGAGTAATAATTACACTTCTATGACACCCTAAATATTTAATTAATATCACAACCAACCACGACAATTCATAAGAATAATAATAATAATAGTAATTTGTAATAGTAAAATAAAACAATTAATTTTATGATGGCATGCGATAAAGTATAATTTAATTTATTGTACAATTAACTAGGGTCAATGTAAAATTAAGGCACAATAATAATAATAATAATAATAATAATAATAATAATAATAATAATAATAAATAAATAAATAAATAAATAAATAAATAAATAAATAAGCTATACGTGCTATGTAAATTAATTTGCCATTGTAGCTATCAAATATATGATAAAGAGATTTACTTGGGGGCTAAGTTAATCACCAATCAATGTGAGAAGATTGGCGAATGTACTGGAGAGATGGAATTGGGCCATCTGTGCCATCTAAGCAATTAGGGGAGGTGAGTCATCAACCTTGGTTCATCATGACAGGGTGAGTCATCACCTAGGAACGTGTATATAAGGGAGGGGGGGGAGGAAGGGGGCTGTGAAAATAGTAAGGGAAAGAGAGAGAGAGAGAGAGAGAGAGAGAGAGAGAGAGAGAGAGGAGCAAGAGAATACGACAAAAAAATAGGAGGGCAATAGTAGGAATCAATATTACGGTGAGTTATATTATACCTTGAGTCACCATAATATATTTTACGTATATTTTGAGTTACCATAATTTATTTTACGCTAATTGTGTCTTATAAATTATATTGATATTTCAATTATGTTGATTATTTTCTGAACTCTATTTGCTTAAAATGAAACCTGTGGATATGTTTCTTTAAATTTTAGAAATTATTTGACAATGATTTTATAAACAATTATTTTCTGTAAGTACCACCACGGGAGTCCCATGCATTGGGAGACTTAAATAAACCATTGGCTTCTGATTAGTCACCTTGTGGCCCTTTATTTGTCATGGATCCATTGACCTCTATTCTGATTATCACTTTAGTGACTTCTGTTTTGTTATGTTCTGTACCATGGTTATGGTTATAATTTCTGTATTTCAGTTTCTACCACTTAAATAATTTGTTTATTCAAATTAAGTTAGGTAAATGTTTTACCTTAATTAACTATCCATGGTTATTTTTGTGTTCTCTATACTCTTGGCATAATATTTCTCACTCTGCTATGTGCTTGTAACGCCCTCAAATAATACAAATAACCCAATTCATAAGAGAAACGAATATAACATAATTTATTCACTTTCATATATCAGAGTTCATTCTACAAAAGGTATTACATGCATTTTACATTCATAAACATTCATCCTGAATCTACAGCATGTGATACAAGTCAATAACAACAAAATAAATGCCCTACGGGCTTACATCCACTACAACAAAAAAGGATTTTTACGGTGCCCAATGCACACTGTAAAAACCCTTTTACGACATGCAAGCGCACGTCATATTATGGCCAGTTATGGAAAGTCATTCACTTTCAATGACATGCTTCGTACGCCATTAAAAACTATTTAACGGTAGATTTTGTGCGTCGTTGTTACTTTTTCTACGACATGCTATAGTACGCCGTTAAAAACTATTTAATGGCAAATTTTGTGCGTCGTTGTTACTTTTTCTACGACTACTATTGCACGTCGTTAATTGGTGAGACAAATAACAACGTTGATTGCACGCCGTAAAATATGTAATACGACTTATTATGCCTGCCGTAGAATATGCAGTTTTTATTTTTAAATTCAACAGGTTCTATTTGACCAATTTTGTACAATCTAACAAATATTACAAACAAGCATCACAAAACATCAATCAACCACCAAAATATTGTTTGAAGCATCAAAAAGAAACTATATCCATAAATCATAAACATTCAACAATTGTCTATACATTCCAAACATTCAAAAACTATATCCTTAAGTTCTAAATTGTACAAAAAGTTTAAACCATCCAAACCAATGCATATCTAACTTTCTAAACATATCGACAACTATTAAGAGATTATCTAAAACTACCAACAACAGTTCCTATAGCAGTTGCAGCTGCAGCTGTCAAACAAGCATCACAAAACATCAATCAACCACCAAAATATTGTTTGAAGCATCAAAAAGAAACTATATCCATAAATCATAAACATTCAACAATTGTCTATACATTCCAAACATTCAAAAACTATATCCTTAAGTTCTAAATTGTACAAAAAGTTTAAACCATCCAAAACAATGCATATCTAACTTTCTAAACATATCGACAACTATTAAGAGATTATCTAAAACTACCAACAACAGTTCCTATAGCAGTTGTAGCTGCAGCTGTAGCAAATCCACTTACTCCTATCACAGGGACAAGGGTGCCAAATGTATATGTTGAGGCACCTAAACTTGTAACAATAGCTGGAGCAACTAACCCTGCTGTATTTCTTGTTTGCATGACAAAGGAAACTTCACATAAGTACAAAAACCAGGGACTCAGGGACAAAAATATTTCTTGAGGTATTAAGAAATAATCAAAAAATTTTAAATCAACAAAACATTTTCAAAATTAATAAGATAATTCAACGGCCCCATAAAAGTAATGTCATAATGAAAATTAGCAAAAAAATCAAGATCTTAATAGTTTCAACGTGTATGCAAATAAAATCCACATAAAGCAAAACCTTTTTTTCATACCTCAAATGAAGTTACCTCTTTTGTTGCAATGTTTCTAGAGTGAAATGAGTAAAAATCTTCAAACAAACCATTAAGTTTGTACAAGAAAATATAGTTTGCTACTAAATCTAGGCCATAAGAAGCTCAAGAGAAAAATTAAATTTAAAAAGAGGAATAGGTGAAATTAATCTACTTCAATGCAACACCTACTTGGGACATGCATAATTATGTTAAAGGATCTCTATGTATGAGGTTTAGGTTTGTATAGATTTTATCCATTACCATTGTAAGTTCCAAAATAAGGAGTCCAAGTCAAATTAGAATCTACATGGCATGTTTGATTGGAAGGATTAGAGCATGGGATTGGGATTATAAATCCGCGGGCCCAATTATCCTATGTTTGTTTTGACATTTTGTTTTAAGATTATCAATCCAATGGATAATTAATCCAACAAATTTGTAGGATTATTAGTGATGGGATAGGGGTGGGATTGTGAATACCACACAAATTTGATTGAATTATTAATACCTCACTATTAATCTTGTGGAATCAAACATGGCCTATATGTATGATGTTAAGACAGTTAATGAGAAGTGAGATTGTTTAATAATTGATCTAAGAGTTCTAAACTTGTGAATTAGGAATCTACAATAACGATCTTTAGTGCGGATCATAATTTGTCTATAACAAAGCATTATCTGGCACAATTTTTTTTTGTATTTTTCTCATTTTTCTTGATATTAATAAAATTTCCTTCTTTGTTACTGATTAAAAAAATAAATTTTATTTATTTATCTAATTCCAAATTAAAAAAATAAAAATTGGCAAAAAAAGAAAGAAAGAACAACCAAACAAGAATCAGATGACTTTGTAGCAATTCACATAAACTAGACTATGGCATTCCAAGAATAGGTCTTTGTAAAATCACCTACTGTAGCTAAACTTACAGGAAGTGTCTCCCATATTGCTTCACCACTCATGCTTTCATTATCTCCAGGCAATAGAGCCTTACACATTCTGTACAAGGAAGCACCTCAGTAATAGGAATGATCCATCATTAATTTACAAGATAGACAGTAACATCATTTCAATAATTTGAGAATTAAACATTAGTAAATTCATTGGTTTAACTAAATCAATTAACTACTTATTAATTAATTAATAGTGCCAGTAATAATAGCAGTAACAACATCTGCTATAGTAGTTTTCGGACAATATTACTTTTGAAATTCTAAGCACCTAAGAAATTGTTCCCAGAGGAATAGGCCAATTTTCAGCAAATTAATAGAAATGTTGAACAATGCGAAGTGATTAATTGATTATTCAATCAACTAACAAATCAATTAATCAATTTAGCAATTGAACAATCTAATCTATCAATTTCATCAAATAAAGGACAGTCAACCATGAGACAACATATTTAGTGTGGAAACTCTACACAAACCCCATTCTATAGGGAGAACACCACAATCCAACACGCGAAATCAATCTACTATAAGGTAACCTGAAATTGTCCACTAGGATGGTTATTTCAAATTCCAGCAAGGGAAGGAAGACAATCTTCAAGTTTACAGTTGCAAAACCATTGACTGTACAAAATAACATATTTTACTATTCAAAAAAGACAGAGTTTTTATAAGAGGAATTCATGTTTTAGTCACAAACAAGCATAAAGCTTACAAATAAAAATTATTAGGACAAGGTGAAAAAGAAGTTGAACTCTGGAGTCTGGACCAACTTGCCAAAGTTAGGCACCCAAGTATCACTCATATGCAATGATGGAAAACAAAATAATTAGCTCATACAAAATAAAAGCACTATATTGTAATGTATCAAAGATTCAACACACGAAAACAATATTGAATAACAGTGACAAGGTGTTGATTCCCTACCATAGATGCTCTCAAGATATATATAGAGGAGCAGTTCAAATGCAATAAGCAATGGCGTTGCAATAATGGTATGACATGGTGCCCACTGTGTAAAAAAAAATAAAATGAAACCTTCATGATGCACATTCAAATATAAGTTGAGAAATTCTGACATCCAAAAAAATAAATACATATTTGTTAAGAATACCTCAAGAAAAGATATTGAGAAGCATGATGCATTACATTACGACCATGGAGAACAGATGGTGCAGGTAAAGAGAACCTTCCTCGGGCAACAACTGCATGAAAAAGCCAAAGTGGGAAGAAAATGATCCTGCAAACCAAATTCAACACATTCTTATTAAGAAACTAAAACCACATTGTGATATTAGAATAATTATATGTTCAACCAAACAAGAAAAATCTTTTAACAAATTTTACACAAAATTCATCAATGTTGCAACATTCAGGATACTCATAGGTGTCATAGTTGTATTACATTGTTGTGGAGTTGAATGTTTTGTCTATAATGAGTGAAGAATGTGATGCATTTTTTAAGATTTGTTGTTGGCCTCTTTAGTCAGATTGCCTCACTGTGTTACTGTCAGATTATCAATTTAGTAGACTACACAACATATGCACAACATTTATATGAAACAATTTGCATAAGATTCTTCCCATTTGAGAGACAGGTTTGTGAAGAAAATAGGTAGCAAATAAATTATGTACTTGCATATTGAAGTAAAATTTTCAACTGACATGCATTAATCATTCAGGCTAATTTTTCAACTCACTGTAAATTAAAATGAATTTAATTTTCAAACAGAGGCTTGGTTTCAAAAAATTAAGCCCTAACATGCCTAAGAAAGTTAATCAAAACTAACAAGTAAATGACAACAACATACTGACCTTATGTTTCACTTTCTTGAAATGAAAGAATAAACATGCCATTCTCACACCAGGCTGAGATTTAATTCAAAACAAAACCCAGCAATGACAAACCAAATGTTAGCCTAAGTTGGAACCCTGCAGAAATTTTGAGGAGTTATGTATGAAGGGTTCTCTATCAAAGATATTGCATGTAAATAGCTGAGTTGAAGAAGAGAAAGAAAGGGAGGACCACATATCTTGCGACTTACAAAAACTATCATATCAGCACTGCTTTTCTTTGGATCTTTAGAATCTTGTCCATCCTATAAGAAAAATCAGTGAGATTATTAATTGATATCTGACTCAAACTTTAATCTAAGTAAATCAATCTAATTGATTTCTGATATTGTAATAATATATTATATAAAAAGGATAAATAGAAAATTTCTTAAGGTAGTACATGGTATATGTAGACACCCCATTTTTGACCGCCCTTAAGACTTGGGCGTTACTGATAGTTTACTTGGTGGTGAAAGATGTGCAGGGCAAAGGTTCGATTTCTTCAGCAAGGAGAGAGACAAATCCCAACCTCACACCCCTTTTTGGACCAAAATTATTTTGACTAAATGATTTTAAGACCTTAAAACCCTCTCTTTCAAAATAGCTTTTGAAAAATTTTCTATGATGTTCCGACGCTCGTATTTTGTTAAATGTTGCACTTTTCGATAAATCGAGCAAGGAAAAATTGGAAATGAATGAAGGAGAGATGAACACTTTTGAAAAATCTTTCAAAACACCTTGTTTAGGGGTTTGGATTTGAAGAAAATAGGAGAGGAGAGTAGAGAAGAAACCAAGTTTGGGAGAAGTTGGGCATGAATCTGGGTAGGATCGAAATTAAGCAGTCTTCACTCAAACATGCATAAATTTTTACACAGTTAGAATTTTAATGTGAGGCTGCCACCATTGGAAAGAAGACTTCCATGGATTCAATTTAGGCTTAAGAATGACCTGAAAAGGAGTCCAGATGAAGGAGTTATGTCCGGTTGAAGTCGGGCCCAAAAAGCAGATTTTTCTGTCCAACCAAAGGTGGAAGATGCTGGCCCTAAATGGGATTTTTTGGCCATGTGCCTGCCATAAATGGCCTAGGCCGGCCCCTGGCCATCCAATGGTGCCCCATGCTGGCCAACAATGGTCAAGTGCCGGCCATCAATGGTCATGTACCAGTCATTGATGGCAGAAAGCCGTTTTTGGCAGAAATTTTGCTCCAGCTTGTTACAGCTGTCTCTCTTGAGATATTTTCGGCCTAAAGCTTGCATTTTGCTATATATTGAAGCCATATATCTCATATTGAGAGGTTAGAACAATTTGGCAAAGGTTTGGGAGCCTCTCTCTCTAAATCCTCTCACTCTAGATTCCACTCTCTCTTGAGCATTTGTGCTTGAAGGCTTGCATACAACCATCTTCAACCTATCAACCCTTAACAAGAGTGGATCATCTTTGGGCTGGGGTAGCTTGGGAATTTGTTTGAGCTCCAAAAGGTGGTTTTGGCTCAAGAAAAGTGGCTGTTCTTGTGTTGTGCTTCAAGGGTGAGCATCTCCCTCTTTTAAGCTTATTTTTGTACACAATCTTGGCCACCTTTGCATGCTGATTTTGGCCTAGTTGTCAACTAAAAAAATCTCTGGTTTTAAGTGTTTAAAATGGTGGTTTAGGCCTATTTTGTGTTAGGGGGTTGTCTCTCCGTTTTGTTTGTTAGTGTGCCATCTTTCAAGGCTTTCAAACCATCTCTTTTTGGCCCTTTAACAACTAAATTCCAGAGGAATTTCAGAGGTGGAAATGTGGTTTTGAGGTCCCAAATAGGAGGGGGTGGTCCCCTCTCCTCTTGTCTTGCTTGCATGTCTTATTAGCTTACCAAATGAGCATGTGTTTCTACTTCTTTGTGGCTTTATTCAAGCATATTTTTGTGACTTTTTAGACCTGCTCTAACTCTGTTTGTGGCTGGCTTGGCCACTTCTTGCATGCTTCTTACACTAGTAGTGTAAATCTTGCTTACTAGCTTAACATACTTGATGTTTTAGCCTATTAATCTAGCATGTGTATGCTCCACTCCAGCATGTTTTTGGCTCTGATTTAGCATGCTTTAGGACTTTTTTGAGTGGTCTTGCCCCTTTGAGGCTTGCCTTGTATGGTTGTAGTGTAAAGGGCCTTGACTAGCTTTGAGTTTTGAGGCCTTTAACATGTATGCATGTGATGTTTGCATGGTATGGCACCATTTAGCATGTAATTTCATTGCATATAGTGTAGTCATACTCTCATATACTTCACTTCTTCATAGCTTTTGAGGGTTGTGTGTTATGCCTTATTTATGAGCCAATACGTATGCATGTTTGTCTAAGTTTTTGGGCTACCTTTTCAGCATGTTTTAACCTTTGTTTCGGCATGATTGAGCTCTGTCCAGAACTGGTTTGGTTGTTTAGGCTATGTATTGCATGCTTCTTGCGACGCCCCAAAAATCGAGAACATCAGATAATATATTAACCATTAAATACAGGGTTTATCTAAGGTTACAAGAGTAGGAAATGTCACTAATGAGTCGTTTGACTAATAACCAGGCAAGATCCCAGGAAGGTCGGAGGAGTTAAAATAGCCTCCCTTCTAAGTCCAACTACCTTAGATAGCAAAGCTTCCTTTTTGACAGATCTTGACAGGGTATTAACACAAGGCTTACATGAGTTAACAGACCATAAGGATAGGTTACAAATGTTATATATATACAAATTACAAAAATCATGCCTTAAATACAACATGGGATCTATCACTTACAATCTCAAAACACGTTTAACATAACTAGTTCCCAACTCTCATAAGATAGCCATACATCCTCAAATACTTCAGCTTTGCCTTCGACCAGCGTAATAGTCTTCAATACCTGGCATGAAACGTCGTGAGCTTTGAATGCCCAGTAAACGCACACTCACCCCATCCCTTTTTCCCAATCCAATACACCATCACATTTATGGCAAACAAGTAGTGAAGCATGATATTCAAGTCAATAATAGCAATTTCAATAATAGAGAAAATGAGCATGTCATGCAATTAGATAACAAGGTTATAATGTTAGTGGTTAGTATTCTAGAAATCCCCCACAAAGATTTCATCCGCCTAACCACAAGAATTGGACACCAGACTATTCGAAACTCCCCCTTTTGCTGCTTTGTTGCAGAACTAACCTCGGATGCCTACCAACGGTTATATACCGCGTAGCGCCAACCGCAGGGCCTCAAAAGGGGCAGCGAAAATGTGGACGCCCCCCGAACGTCCCGAGAGGGAAATCCTGATTTGTTCATTTGGGCTTACTACAGTTCAGACTCAAATTGTCACAGTTCTTAATCTGAACCAAAGAGTCCAAATCCGGCAAATCGTTTTGGAAAACAAATTTTTGTAAAGAAGTGCCAAACATGGCCTGCTTTGCCAGATACAGAGTCGCCACCTAAATATTTTATTTTGGGGGAATGTAGGAAACCCTGACTTGTTTGCCTAAGGCCACGTGTCCGTCATCACCAGAGTTGCCTCGGCTCGGGAACTTGGGTATGATTGGGGAAGGTCAGCTATGATCACCCCCTCTCGCCCGATCTGAAGATCGGCCTCTACTAATCATGATATCTTGTTTTGAAAACATTATGCGTTCTTATTCCGGTTATTAGCCTAGATTTACAATGTGATGCGCACAGCACAACAAGTATAGACTGAGTCGCCTGAATTGGGACAAAGCATTTCATGTTTGTTTTGAAAACGGTTTGCTACTTGCAAGTAGGCTAAAATGCAGGTTTTTCCACCCTCAAGTGGGCTTAGAAAAGATGGTTTTGCCACTGTAGACACCCCATTTTTGACCGACCTTGAGACTCAGACATCACCAATTGAGCACTTGGTGATATTGCATAATGTGCTTGTTCAGAAGTTTCAGAGCTTGGTGATATTGCATAATGTGCTCGTTCAGAAGTTTCAGAGTCTTGGCTGCGAGCCCTGCCTCCGGACTTCCGAACCCTCTTCTGTGCCTTGCCTCGGTTTGCGAACCAGACTCAGTTTTCTCTGTTTGTTTTCCTGAGGGGAGGGAGAGGTCCCGTAGACCATCTCTCAGTGGCCGTGGGCTACATTTTGTGGCTGTAGGCCATTTTTCCCATTTCGGAGCCCGGTTCCCGATTTTCGGAGCCGTCAGGCCGTGTGCCTCGGTTCGGGACCGCCTAACCATCTCCGTTTGCTCTGGTTTTTGGCATGTGTCTTATTTTCTCCCTTTTGAGGGACACTGAGGTCTGAGAGACCCACTTCGTGGTCGAACACCACTCCCGGTGCCTAACAGCCAGTTTTCGGGGCCTCGGGCTGCGCGTTTCGGCCCCCGAACCTTCATTTTGCATCGGTTTGGGCTCATTTTTGGTGGAGACCTTATTTTCACTATTAGAAAGCTTGTAGGAGGGTGGTAGGCCAGCAATTTTTCTGAAAAGCCAACTTCTTTTTGGTCAAAAGTGGTTCAGCATGAATCCGGGAAGGAGAAAAATTTGCGTGGCTTCACCGAAACGGGCGTAACTCTTTGCACAAGAGGAATTAAGATATGAGGCCACCACCATTGAAAACCTTACTTCCGGAGCTTCATTTTGCACTCAAGAATCTCCCAAGTCCAAGTCCGGAGGGGGGGAGATGTGGTTGGTTGAAGTCTGGTTGGACCGAATCTGCGCGGCTTCACGGAAAAGGGCATAACTTTTTCTACAGGAGGAGTTTTAATGCAAGGTTTGCGCCATTGGAAAGCGAACTTCTGGGGCTTCATCCTAGGTGGTGGCAAGCCACTTTTTTCCCTTTGACCTAGCCGGCTGGCCACTTTTTCTGGCCGGCTGGCCACTTACATGGTGGTTGACCTTTTTCTCCCTTTTAAACTGGCCGGCCATGATCCTCTCAAAAGGGACTTTACAGCTGTATAGCTGTTTCCCCCAGAAAAGATCTCTATCCGGGGGATATTTCTTGGGGGAAAGCCTTGGTCCTTTTCCCCCACCATTCCCTTCCATGCTCCCTCTCCTTTTGGTCCTTATAACCAGCTGCAAGCATTGTTCTTAGAGGTTAGAAAATTTGCTCTTCAAGCTTGGGATACAAAATCCCCCTCCATCTCTCTCATTTCCTTGGAAACCTCCAAGTCCTACATCACCATTTCTTCTACACCACCAACCCCCACCCTTCCATCCTCCATTCCAGAAGTTTGAAGGTGTTCTCCAAGGCCTAAGGAGCTACAAACTCAAGCCAAGAGGCAACCAAAGTCAAGCCTTCAAGGGTAAGTAGACTTTCCCCCTTTTGTGGCTCATTTTTGCACCAATTTCTTAGCCAACATGCTTACTGATTTGAGCTCCGACCAAAACTGAAAAGGTCATTTTTTTGAGCTCATTTCTTGTTTCATTAAGGGCTCAACCCTGTTTGAGGCCCCCATATTGCACTTGCTTCAATATCCCCTTGTATGTCAATTTTCTTGCATGATTTACTAGCCTAGTGTGCTTCCATTTTTAGGCATTTTACAGAACTAAAAATAGGCTTATTTTGAGCCCCTCTTCAACATTGAAGAAGGGCTAATCAATGTTTGGGACCTCCACATGCCACTTCATGTTATATCCTCTCTTTGGTCCCCATTTTTGCATGCTTTGGCAGCCTGTCATGCTTCCATTTTTTTGCCTTTTTACAGTACTAAAAATAGTTTTATTTTGGCCCATTCTTCATGTTTCATTAAGGGCCTTTGGCTGTTTGATGAATATTTTGTATACTTTGTGTTATAAGTCACTTTTGAGCCTCATTTTGCATTGCATTTTTAGCATGTTTGTATACTGTTTTGGGGTTTTTACAGTTCTGTAAATGTGCATATTTTTGGTCCCTCTTCAATGTTGTAGAAGGGAATTTTTCAGTTTGGGCTGTGCTCGTTTAGTGTATCAATCACACTTCATTCATTTAGTGTATCAATCACACTTCATTCCAAGCATGTTAATCTAACTCTCGCATATACCACTTGCCTCTTTGGCCACCTTTTGGCCCATTTTCTTGCATAAGAGCTTAGCCATATCTATGTTGGTTTTTGAGGTTTTTATAGTTCTGTAAAGTAGCTTATTTTTGGCCCCTCATCAATGTTGTTGAAGGGCCCTAACCTGTTTGGAGTCAGCAGCTGTGAGTTGCTTCATAATCTCATGTTTAGGGCCATTTTTGCATGCCATTGTTGCCCTATCTTTGCTTGCTGTTAGGCCATGATTTGTACTGAAAAAATACTTATTTTGAGGCTGCCTTGCTTCTGTCTTTTCATTCCATGTACCAATTATGCATGCTTTGTATAGCTGTAGTTCATTCTATGCTCGGTTTGCGTGCCCGTGTGCACGCATTTCGAGGCACTTCATTTTCATCCACCGGCTTCTTATGTGAGTGTGGCTGAGGCTCTCTCATGTTAGTATAAGTCCATGTTGCATTTTCCATGCCATTTTAGCCATATTGCATTGCGCATGCCATTGCCTCGGTTTGCGTGCCCGTGTGCACGCATTTCGAGGCACTTCATTTTCATCCATCAGCTTCTTATGTGAGTGTGGCTGAGGCTCTCTCATGTTAGTATAAGTCCAGGTTGCATTTTCCATGCCATTTTAGCCATATTGCATTGCGTATGCCATTGCCTTGATTTGCATGCCCGTGTGCACGCATTTTGAGGCACTTCATTTTCATCCATCGGCTTCTTATGTGAGTGTGGCTGAGGCTCTCTCATGTTAGTATAAGTCCATGTTGCATTCTATATGCCATTTCCATGCCATTGCATTGCATATACCATTGCCTCGGTTTGCGTGCCTGTGTGCACGCATTTCAGGCATCTCATTTTCATAGCATTGTGTATGTTAGGATTGTATCTTAGTCGCATTTCATGCATGTCATGGTACGGGAAACGAGGTGCATTTCGGAGTTAGCCCGGGCACGGGAAACGAGGTGCGTTTCGTACTCCGAGTGACGGAACGCGTCTCAATTCCCCAGTCACCGACACTCCGGATTATCTATGATGGAGTTAGGTTTTATTCTGTTTTCATGTGCATTCATCCTATATTGAATTGTGCAATTCGACTCCTCGGCCATCATGCCTCGGTATGCGTGATTGGTGGCACGAGGGTCGAGGCATGTATATATTTGTGAAAATACATTGCTATGCCCCTTTCTTGCTCTCTGTTGCAGCAAAATGAAGAATCAGCAACGTTTCGGGACTTGGCGCGCTTTCCAACAATAACTGCTAAACAGAGGCTAATTGGGGCATCCCGGTGGATTTCCGCACAAGACAACCCGGACATGCATCATCCATCAGAAGCAAGGCAGTCCCTGGCTTGCATGCCAGTTTTATTTATTTTCTTAGTTAATTTGATTAATTAGGAATTTGTATATTATTTGGACTGTAATATTTGGACTGTAATATTCTTTCATTTGGGACTGTATATTTATTTGGACCCTCTGCGCGAGGGCAATGCTGTAATAAGTGTGCGTGTGTGTGTGTTGTATGTCTTCCAACCCCACGTCTTTCTTCCTTTTTATTTACCTGCTTATGATGGTTAGATTAGGGCATATTTCAATTAGCATACAATATGACAGCATGTTTTGCATCATTCATCTGTTTTGCATGCACCGGGCTCGGCGCATCATACTAACTGCATTGTATTTCAATTTCCAAGTTGGATACATGTTAGTTGTAGCATTTCATATGCCATGTTTAGAATAGCCGAGCCTGCTATAGTTGCATTCTTGCATGTGTTGCATTAGGCATTTTTGTATACTTAGGATCATGCATGATTTCTAATAAAACTTCTTTTTTTGGCTTGGAGTACCCGGTGAGCTTTATGCTTTAGTATCCTTGCATGCGTGTGAGTGAATGCCATGATAGCATGCTTACCATGAGGCTATTTGCTTATGTGATATAACTGCCTGAATGCCTGTGGGTGAAGGTTGGGTTACTTGAATTGGAATAAATCATCAACTATTTGTTCTAAGCCCACTAGATAGTGGCGAAACCATCTTTTCTAAGCCCACTCGAGGGTGGCAAAATCTGCATTTAAGCCTACTTGCGAGTAGCAAACCATCTTTCAAAAACAAACATGAAATGTTTAGTCCCAATTCAGGCGACCTAGTCTATACTTATATGCTGTGTGCATCACCTAGTAACCTAGGCTAATAACCGGAGTAAGGACACACAAAGTTTTCAAAAATAGATATCATGGTTAGTAGAGGCCGATCTTTGATCGGGCGAGCGGGGGTGCTCACGAAGTGACCTTCCCCAAATCGTACCCAAGTTCCCGAGCCGAGGCAACTTTGGTGATGACGGACACGTGGCCTTTGACACCGAGTCAGGGTTTCCTAAATTTCCCATTAAAAAAAAAACATTTAGGTGGCGACTCTGTATCTGGCAAAGCAGTTCATGTTTGGCACTTCTTTCAAAAATCTGCTTTCTCAAAACGATTTGCCGGATTTGGACTCTTTGGTTCAGACTTAGAACCGAGACAAATTTGAGAGTCCTGAGCTGTAGTGACCCCAATATGAACAGAACGGGAGCTCACCCTCCCGGGAAGTTCGGGGACATCTACAGTTTCTGGCGACTCTGCTGGGGAGTTAGAGAACTTGACTCGAACTCGTGATACCTGTTTTTGACTACACTTGTGTGATTCTTTGCATTGCATTTGCATTGGCGCGCCTAGGACACCGTGTTTGCCATCTGCTATTCCTGAACGGTTTGCCAGAGGCTTGTCTTGTCAAGGCATGACCATAAGGCTGACCGGTTGTGGGCTCTGCCAGTATGGGAACACAAACCCCGGTTTTACTAGGGCACCCTCTTTGACCATTCGACCTAGTGCATATTCGGATCCATAGTGACCATTCCAAACTAGGACAGGTTGCTTACCCGTTTATAGGTTGTTTGAAACCGCTGCGTGCGTAGTGAAACCATAGTTCCTGACAGAATAGGACAGGGAAACCCTACCCCTTCATAGGGGTGTTTTGGCTCTCACTTATCTGTTATGTGCTTTAGAGTGCGTCTCTACAGGAATGCATGTATCAGTGTATGAGTTTGGGCATCAGGCCTACGGGCACCAGTTTGCAAATTTGGGCATCAGGCCTGTGGGCATTACTATCAGTATTCGGGAGTCAGCTTTACCTGTGGGTATCAGGCTCAGATTTTGGGGCAGAATTTTGGGACAAAATTCAGTAGAGGGCACACTCATTCAACTATGCTCGTATCTGTTCAGATGGAATCAGGCTGAGATGCTGTCTGTTTTCTCTTTCGCTAGGTAGTCTGGGAACCATAGCTTCAGAAGGCTCCGATATCCCCCGAGGTTCATCGGACTTGTGCTGATAGACTTTGTCAGGTCAGAGATTCAGTTCAAAGGCAAATCAGTGTTCCTCCGCCAGAGGCAGGGTAAAAGGGGCCAGTTAGGCACAGATCACCAGTTCGGCAGTTACCAGATCAGTGGCCCTTATCCACCCCACCAGTGAACAATCAGGCTGAGGTCTCAGTTTCTAATGCAGGGATAGATACCAATCAGTCAGATGGATCAGCAGAACACGTCAGGGATGGAGGCAATGATGCGCCAAATGCAAGAAAGTATGAAACTCATGCAGCAGGATGCTGCCCGTCAGGAGGAATTTGCCAAACAGCAGGCTGCGATCATGGCCCAGCAGGCCGAGCTCATCACCAAGCTACAACAGCAAAGCGGTGCGTCCGTTTCACAACAAGTTCCTCCCCCAGCAGGAGCTCCAGCACCTGGGGAGACGCCAAACGTCCAGGATGATACGGACATTCCAGGCGGACCAGCTCCGCCCCCAATTTTACCTCAACTATCCAAAACACCTACCAATCTACCGGACTCTCCCTTCGAGTTCGAGGTCGACCCCACAGCGTTGAAATTGAGCAAGCTTGAGAAGCTCTTCAAGAAATCCCAGGGGGTCAAGGCTATCCCGGGCATTGAGGACGGGTACACCGACGCAGTTGTAACTCTGCCGGACAGGTTCAAAATGCCTCACATCGACCGTTTTGACGGGTCAGGAGATCCCATGGTCCACAACGAGTTTTTCCAACTCAGACAATCCAACCTTCACCCACAGGCATTCAAACAATTTATCACATAAGCATCTAGCCACATGGTAAGCATGCTGTCATGATAGCATTCACACGCATGCGATATGCTAAAGCATGAAAATACTTACATCGTACTCCGTGCCAAAACAATAAACTAGTTAGCCAACATGCATGGTCCTAGTTCATGTCAAATTGACTAATGCAACACATACAGGATGCAATTAGAATAGGCTCGGCTAACCTAAACATGGCATGAGATTGAATATATGTGTTAAGTACCCCAATTACATAACTAAAGGCTTGATTTCTTACCTTAGGTGCTCAATTATGGCTTAGATGTGTAGATGTTTGGAGTTCTCGAGTCAATTCTTCACTCTCTCCTCCTAGCGTCGTAACCGGCTAGTAATCCT
>NW_021024598.1:495962-517377 GCF_004153795.1 Camellia sinensis | reverse complement strand
ATTAAACATGCCCTAAACTAACCATCGAAAGCTAGTAAATAAAAGGGAAGAAAGACGTGGGGTTGGAAGACATACACACACTCACGCACACTTAATACACAATTGCCCTCACTCGGAGGGTCCGAATAAATAATACAGATTTAACTAATTAACTAGCTGACTAACAAATTAATTAATTACAAAAAGAAGGTGGCCGCAGCCCCGCCTTGGAATGATGGGATGATGCATGCTCGATTTGCCGTGCCCGGAAACCTGGTACCATGCCACTGTTGCCTCTGTTTACACTGCCTTGCTCCTCTGAAAGATATGAAAGCTTCCAGAACTGCTTTAAACTTCCTCTTGAGTGTTTTGGATTTCCACCGGCCAGAACAAAATGCCACCGGCTATGGGAATGGGATTATCGGCCAAATCTTGTGTCATCGGCTAGACAATGATGGTCGGTCGGCACAAAGGTCGACCGGCCATTTCTATCTGCAGAGCCCTGTTTTGACAGCAGCAGAGGACAGACAGTGCATGGTATGGAATTTTCAAAGAAATGTGTGCATGGCCACTCTCCCAATCATGCTATAGACTCAAGGGAGTATGGCCCTCGGTACTCGGGCCACCAATCACGTACTTCGATACATGGTGGCCAAAGGCACCAAGTTTGTAACTCAATGTAATTGCATGCAACAAAACAAATGTGTGCTAACGCCCTATCATGTTGAGATCAAGGGGATCGGCGACCAAAGAGTGAGGCGTGTTTCATCACTTTGAGTACGAACACGCCTCATTCCTCATGCTCGGTTTGACACCCCAAACCAAGCAAAAATGCAATGCATGTGTGAGATGTGACTCAAGTATGCATATGAGGCTAAAGTACCAAAACATGCCAAATGTAATGTGACCTATAATGCAAGTATGCATTGTGCCAAACATGCGATGGAAACATGATGTGCAACTAGCTAAGCAACAATACAAACATGCAAAGATGATACAATGCAAACATGAGACCAAAGTAATGCAACATGTCAAAACATGCAATGGTGGACTTAAACAAAAATGGGAGGCCTCAGGCATGCCCCAAAACAGTGGCCATAGATGATGCATAAGGACACAAATCTTGCATGCAAGCATTCACATACCAAGGCCTATCACCTAAGCATGGAAGGGGCAACTTTCAAGGACACTTAGCTCATGTTTGTTTAGGCGGACTGGATTAGCATTCCCATGACTGATAGTCCTAGAATTACGAATCTGTTGAATTATGTATCCTATCTTAACTAGTAGTCAAGTTTAAAATAATTAGTCCATACTTCAATTGTTTAACCAAACATTGGATTAATAATTTTATTGGACTATTAGTCCAATCCCAAGCTCATATCCACCCAAACAAACATGGCCTTAAAGGTGATAAACATGGACATTAAACACTCATGTTAAACTCTGAAAAGCATGCGAAGGATGATGCCAAAACATGCTAGGGAATGGATGCGAAATGGAAAGCATTCGAGGCCACTAAAGAGAGCATTATTCAACACCTACCCCAAGCAATCATGGTATGATTTTTTTAATACAAAACAGAGTTTTAGCATGCAAAAAAGGACCCTCAAAACCCACTGTTACGGCAACTCAAGTGACTCAAACAAAGAAGCATACACCAAAGCCCAAACATGGAGCATAAGATCGACACCTCTTCAAGGCATGGAAGGAATGATGAATGCAAGCATACAAGCATGGACTATGGACTGAAATATGATCTCCAATGATGCCAAATCATGAAAATAAGCTAAGCCAAGCATACTAGTGACTCACACACTCAAGGCTTACAAGCCAAAATGCAAAGATGCTATACCAAACATGGCAAACATGATCAAATCAGCACCCAACAGACCTCAAGCATGATGAAATATGATCAAAAGCTTCATGAAGTCAAGCTAGAAAAGCTAGGCAAAAACATGCAAGCATGATGGTCTAATGGCAAGATGCACTTTTAGGCAAAATGGAGGAATACAAGGCAAGTGTATAATGCATGAAATGGGCCATCAATCCGACCAAAAATAGAGGCATATTATGACCTAACAACACCCAAAAACCTCTGAAATGGAGCCAAAGACAACTACTCACGCATGCTACCATTATGAGCCAAAAACATGGACAAAAGAGACACAAAGGGAGAGGGGTGTCCCTCCCCTAAGCAAGACCTCAAAACCTCTTCTTGACCATTGAAATTTCAGTGGTGAGAAGGCCAATGCACAAAGGTATTCAAAGCTTAACAAGGAGAGCACAAAAAGGGCCAAACAAGGCCTAAGAGGGGTAGGTCGACCCCCAACACCAAAATAACCTTAATGAAATGTCTTAAACACACAAAAAAAAGAACTTTTAAATGTTATAGACAAAGCTCAAAACAGCATGCAAAGGGGGTTAAAAGCTAGTGCAAGATTGGGGAAAATAAAGCAATAGTGTTACCCTTGAAGAACACTTCAAGAACAGCAAGTCTAGCCACCTTCTTCTGATCAAAACCAGCTCAAAACTTCGAGAACAAACCCTCAACATCTCCAAATTCGAAATATGGTGTAATGCTAGGTGACTTAGTGCAAAACTAAGAACAAAACACACTTTTTGGCTCTCTAACACACACAAATGAAGAGAGAGAGGGAGATATAGAGAAAGCAGGTGTATATATCAGATATATATGTATTAGGTCTGGTTTTTGTTGAAGCCCCTTAAAGGAGAGGGAAGGTCTCCTTATATAGAGCAAGATGGAGGCTTAAGCTTCTAAGAGAAGCTAACAAAAGGGGTCAAGGCTTCTAAAAGAAGCTAAGGCAAAGGGGCCAAGGCTTCCTTAAGAAGCTGAGACAAGTGTCTACGCTTCTTGAGGAAGCTAAGACAAAGGTCCAAGCTTCCTCAAGAAGCTAGACCAAAAGGATGCAAAGGGTGCAATTCCTCCATACACGTGTATAGAGGATAGGTCCGTGCACTCTAGCTGGCACAGCTAGCATGCGCAATGCCTGAAAAAGGAAAAAAGGGGGTATCGGCCAGAAAAGGAGTCCATCAGCCAAATAAATAGTTAGCCAACCTCACAAAGTGCCGACCGACCATCACCAATGGCCGGTGGCAAGAAGACATGGCTGGTGGCCTCAAGACATGGCCGGTGAGGCGTGGGGATGGCCAACAAGCCATTCTCTACCTCCCAAAGCAAAAACCGACAAGTGTTTGGTCCAACCAAGCATAAGACAACCGAGTTGAGAGATCCTGAGGCAAAGCGCGTAGCCGAGACCTTCGGGAACCCAAAACGAACACGAATATGGATGATCACTGAGTGTTCAAACGGTGACGTCCAAGTCTTGAGTTCGGCCAAAAATGGGGTGTCTACAGTTGCCTCTCTTTGACAGAACTCAAAAGTCATAACAATGACGTGAGTGAATGTCAAAGTCTAGAGACGACCCATTTTTGACAAGGCCGAAGACTTAGACAAACATGCAAGACAATAAAGATAGGTCCCCGAAGGCAGGGGCAAAATGCAACTGACAATGAACATAACTCATGATCATGCAAAGAAAGTTGTAACGAAGCATAACATGCAACAATTTAAACACGAACCAAGCTACATTACAATGCAGAAAGGATGTAAGAGAATTATTCAATTCTCGATACGTCTTACACGGAGAATACAATACCTGTGCGGTTCGTCTGGTTGCACCAGCTTCAAATGAGCCGTACATACAATATCGTGCCTAAAAGAGAAAGAAAACTTAACAGGTACGATATCGTTAACAACATGCATGACAATGCAATTGAAAGTGCGTGACAACGCAAATCGAGCGGGAAGCGTAACAATGCAGCTCGGGGCAAGCATAACAATGCTATGAAGGCGCAAACACATGTAAGTAAAGAACACGTGACAACGTGCACAATGCGTGAAGATAGAACTTGAACACATGTAAGTAAAGCATAACGCGACAACGCATGCAATGTGTATAAAAGGGAACTTGAACACATGTAAGTAAAGCATAACGCGACAACGTATGCAATGTGTATAAAAGGAACTTGAACACATGTAAGTAAAGCATAATGCGGCAACGCATGCAATGTGTATAAAAGGAACTTGAACACATGTAAATAAAGCATAACGCGACAACGCATGCAATGTGTATAAAAGGGACTAGAACACATGTAAGTAAAGCATAATGCGGCAACACATGCAATATATATAAAAGGAACTTGAGCACATGTAAGTAAAGCATAACGCGACAACGCATGCAACGTGTATAAAAGGGACTTGAACACATGTAAGTAAAGCATAACGCGACAACGCATGCAATGTGTATAAAAAGGACTTGAACACATGTAAATAAAGCATAATGTGACAATGCATGCAATGTGTATAAAAGGGACTTGAACACATGTAAGTAAACCATAACGCGACAACGCATGCAATGTGTATGAAAGGACGCGTAACGTGCGTGACAATTACAGTCAGAACAAAACAATGCAATACAACATAATTGAAGCAATTTGTGGGATTCGCAAGATAGAAAAAGGATACGGGAAGGGATGATCCTCGCACGCACCGAGCATCGCTCATAGAAAACACGGCTTGAGGTCAACTTGAAGGCCTACGAATGTTCCAAAAGGTGCACTTCCTTGCACTGTCTTGAGTAATGAAGGTGCCAAACCACATAATTGACCCGAACCAGGGCTCGGGATGTGCATCGTCCGCAAGGGGAGGTTACCGGTATCAATCCTGATACTCTGCTGCCTTGCTCTTCTTTTGTTTTACTTATCTTTTTACTAGTAGTTTAAGCACATTGCACCGCCTCAGGCAGGCTTTTACTTTCTCAAAACTACTTTTACTTATTTTATTTATTTATTTATTTTTGTAAAAGACATGATGGCAATGAAACAGCTATTTTGTCCAAAAAAGTGTTGCATTGGTACTCTCCATGCATCGCATCACATCGCATAACAATGTAAATGAAATTTGAATCTTGTTTGAAAACCAAGCGTTTGCCTCGTAAAAAGCAAGTAGTGAACCGACTAACAACTCGATAAGCAAAACAAAGAAACTCGATAAGCTAACCAAGCGCGAGTACAACTCGATAAGCAAAACAAAAACTCGATAAGCTAACCAAGTGCGAGTACGACTCGATAAGTAAAGCAAAAACTTGAAGAATGTGACATACAACTCGATAAGCAAATGGGCACGACTCCGTAAAAATCAAACATCGGAGGGCATTAGAAGTGGTGCCAGTCCCAAATTCCTAGCATGTTCAACACACAAACAGCTCAGGGAACAAGAAGAAGACCCCCGGCCGCAAGGGAAAGCCATCGGCCTCAAGAAGTGGCCATCGGCCAACAGCTTTGACAAATCGATCAAAAATTGTGGTCGGTCGGCACTACTTTTGGCCGGCCGGCCATGAATGGCAAGAACCACCAGAATGCTGACACTTGTCCTCCACTCACATCTTATCCCCTACAAAAGGCCTCAGCTTCGTAGTTTTTCTCAATCCAACACTAATTTGCTCCAAATGGAAGAGTTTCTTGCCCAGAATCTCACAGCTTGGATTGTCAACTTGGACGGCTCGGAAAAGCTGAATTTTCGGGGCTTTGATATAAACGCACTATTCACTCTGAGTCATACTCCGCTGCACTTTCCGTTTCTCCATGCCGTGGCAAGGTTTTGGAATCCGATAACACAAGTCTTTAGCTTTGGCGGGCAAGAGGTGTGTCCTACCTTTGAAGATTTCCAAGCTTTGATGGAATCTGAGCGCAATGAAGAAGTCTTGCCTCAGCTTCACTTTGGCCATGCCCAAGCCTTAGGGTGAATGTGTGGGCTCACAATGCACGATGCTCACCCCTTGATTTGTGACGGAATGTTGGATGTTCCGAGTTTGATTTGCCGGTTTTCTGATGCCAGTAACCGCGGTGACCATCATTGGCAAGGCTTTCGACGACATGCCCTTTGTTTGTGTATGCTATCTCATTTCTTGTTTGTCTTGGGCTCCGGAGGATCTAGTGTCCGGTTGATCGAGGTTGCCCAAGGTTTGAAGGAGGGCAAGAGCTGCATTGCCATGATATTGGCTGAAACATTGATGGGTTTGGACGCTTTCCATCACTGAGAAACGACCAGATTTGCGGGGAGTCCACTACTACTGTAGGTAATGTTTCCCACCTAATCTCAAATATGTATTGCTCACATCACTCGGCCCTCAGGCTCGATTTTTCTCATAAAACCCTTTTCTCACTTTTCTCTCATCGTACATCTCTTTATTCTTTATTCTCTCATTTTTCATCCCTTCCAGGTGTGGTTGATGGATAAGTTGCAGGTCGTGGACTCTTGCCCAGCATACTCGGCTCGCGGCTACTTCTTCCGGCAACGCCTAGTCGATGCCCTTGATGAGGGATGGTGGTTCGATTGGATGTGCAGCTTGTCTATGGACCGCATTGCTTGGCGGTGCCCTTGGCTTAACCTACCGGCAATGAGTTACAGCATGTCCCGGCAGACCGGGATTCAGTTGATTGGCTTAACTCACTGCGTGTTCTACTTCCCATTCTGGTTCCAGCACCAGTTCGACCATGACCAGATTTGCCCGCCAGAGGGGATAGAGTACCCAGCTGCATTTCCGATCCGAGGCGCGCAGCTTGCTCGATATGCCACGGCATAAGGAACTAGAGAGCTCCTGGCCCCCGCTCTCACTTTCAGTTGCACTTTCTCTGATGAGTGCATAGATTGGCTCAATGAAGAGGCACAGATTGGGCCCAGCTTGCCATCAGAGGCTTCGACCAGCTCTGGGAGGGGGCGCAGGAATACCTGACTTATCTATGCCCCAGATTTATTGCTTTCTTAGTACTTTCAAGTTTTCTTTATGAATGTAATAAAAAGCAACTTCAATTTGTATGCAAGAGCAGGAGAACTCTGTATTGAAATCAATGAAATTGAAGGTTGTAGATACTGAAAATTTTTCGCTTTGGTCCAAAAATGGTCTAAGTTGTAAAAAGATTAATTTTGAACAAAGTTAACTTTTGTTAAAACTTTTCAAAATCGTTTTTGGTATGGATCAGAACTGGACACGCCTGAGACCTATCACTGAGAGGCACAACTCCGGATCCCAGCAACTGGAGAGTTGCCCCTAGTCTGAAAAGTACTGCACTGGAGATCATAACCGGACTCTTGAACGCTGACTAGACAAAGATGGCCGAGATGATCAAATGGACAAAGTTGATCGGGGAAGTGTTTATGGATGAACTTCAGGATGAAGTTTCCTACGTATCCCAAAGATAGGAATTAAGCCTTACGTAGTTCAGGCTTGGGTTCACTCGAGTATTTTCACTCTCCTTTTACGCTCTAACTTTTGCCAAGGTCACCTTTTGCGGGTTTTCAAACTTGCGAGCTCAGTTTTTATAATTTCAAATTTTCTATGCTCTAACTTTTGCCTAGGTCGCCCTTTCGGGTTTTCGGCCTAGCGAGCCTCTCAGGGGTAATATTTCTTCAACTTGTCCATATTGATTGGCTGTGAAAACTCTAGGCCATCTAGGTCCATTAGAACCAAAGCTCCACCTGACTAGATAGACTTGATGATGTATGGACCAGTTCAATTGGGTCTGAACTTGCCCCTAGGGTCGTGGATGGGAGCTCGGTTATCCTTGAGCACCAAATCTCCTTCCTTCAAATTCCTAGACTTAACTTTCTTGTTGAAAGCCCTTGCAATTTTGCGCTGCTAAGCTTGAACATGGTACAGTGCTTTCAGTCTTCTTTCATCAAAGAGCATGAGTTCCTCAAACCTGCTCTGCTGCCAATATGCCTCGGCTATCTGACACTCAGCCAGCACCCTCAAAGACAGAACCTCAATTTCAATAGGTAGAACAGCCTCCATCCCATAAACCAATGAATACGAAGTCGCCCCAGTAGAAGTTCTAATTGAAGTCCGGTAACCCCACAGAGCAAATGGCAGCTTATCTGGCCAGTCCCGGTAGGTTTCCACCATCTTCTGCAGTATGTGTTTGATATTCTTGTTGGCGGTCTCAACCGCTCCATTGGTTTACGGCCGATATGTGGATGACTTATGAAAAGCCACGTTCTATCTTTCCAACAAGTCAATCACTTCCCTCTTGAAGTGGGAACCGTTATCTGAAATTATCTCATTTGGGACCCCATAACGACAGATGATGTTGTGTGCGACGCCTTCAACACTGCATAAGATTGGGCCTCAACCCACTTCATGAAATAATCTATCGCGACTAGGATGAACTCATGTCCATTCGACCCCTTCGGAGTGACAGCCCTGATCACATCAATTCCCCAAATCGAAAATGGCCATGGTGAAGTCATATTGTACAGCTTCGATGGTGGAATGTTCATGCGGTTTGCATGGATCTGACATTTGTGGCATCGCCGAACAAAGCCGATACAATCCTTCACCATGGTAGACCAGTAGTAACCCTGTCTGAGGATATTCCGAGCTAACATCACCCTGTTCATGTGTGCACCACATTCCCCTCCATGGATGGCCTCCACCAGGCGCTTCGATTCTTCAGCTTCTACGCATAGCTTATGCATTTCCAGATGACCTCTCTTATACAGCTTACCCCTGCAGATGATGAACTGAACGGCCATTCTTCTGACTGCCCTTTTGTCCTTGGCATTTGCCCCTGGTGGATACGCCTCTTTCTCTAAGAAGTTCCAAATGTCGTAATACCAAGGGTTTCCATCCTGAACCTTATCTATGGCAGTAATTGATTCGTATGCCGGCGCAAACTTCTGGTCAATGATGATCGGACGGATTCGGACTCCAAGTGGGATGTCTATCATGGAAGATAGAGTTGCTAGTGAATCTGCGAACCTGTTGTTCTCTCTTAATAGATGAGGGAAATTTAGCATCTCAAACCGAGGAATTAACAAGTCCAAGGTCTGGTGGTACATTATCATCTTTTCTTCTTTGACTTTCCAGTCTCCTTTTGCTTGAGACACAACAAGGTTCGAGTCCCCGATGACGTCCAACCGCTTTGCCCCTACTTCCAGGGCTACTTCTAGACCGGCAATGCATGCCTCATATTCTGCTTTGTTGTTTGAGACCTTGAACCGGAGTTTGAAGGATAGAGGGATACGGGAATTGTCGGGTGCTATCAGTAACACTCCTATCCCATACCCATATTGGTTTGACGCTCCGTCAAAGTACATCGTCCAAGTTCATCATCGATATGCAAAATGGCCTCATCTGGGAATAAGTACTCAATTGCTTCAGCCCCTTCCACTGGATGATCGGCTAAGAATTCTGCTACTGCCCTTCCCTTGACTGACTTGTGCGTCACATATTTCAGATCGAATTCGGAAAGCAAAAGCAACCAACGAGCTAGCCTACCCGTAAGTGCTGGTTTCTCGAAAAGATATTTGATGGGATCGAGTCGTGAAACCAACATTACTGAGTGAGCGAACAGGTAATGCCGCAACTTCCTGGTAGCCCATACCAAGGCTAAGCAAGCCTTTTCCAACGGTGTGTAGCGAGTCTAATATTCTACCATCTTCTTGCTCAGATAGTAGACAGCCTTCTCCACATTGTCCTCTAATTCTTGCGCGAGCATACAGCCCATTGTAGTCTCAGTTACTGAAAGGTACAATATCAACGGCTTCCCCGGTTCAGGCGGTGACAACACAGGTGGGTTCTGTAAGTATTCCTTGATCTGTTCAAAAGCAGCTTGGCATCGGCCGTCCCATTTTCTTCAGGAGACCAAAAAGTGGTTTACAAGTCAAAGTTGATTTTGAGATAAATCGTCTTATGAATTGCACTTTACCCAGAAAGCCTCGCACCTCCTTTTCAGTCCTTGGTGGTGGCATTTCTAAGATGGTCCTTGGTGGTGGCATTTCTAAGATGGCCTTGATTTTGGAAGGGTTGACTTCGATACCTCTCTGTGTAATCAGAAACCCCAGCATTTTTCCCGCTGTAACACCAAACGTACACTTTTAAGGATTCAGCCACAACCGAAATTCTCTGATCCTTTGGAAGAACTTTTGTAAGGCAGTGTAGTGGCCTTCTCTTTCTTTGGACTTGACAATCATGTCATCCACGTACACCTCAACCTCTTTGTGGATCATGTCATGTAATATTGTGCTCCAGCATTCTTCAACCCAAACGGCATCACTCTGTAGCAGTAGGTCCCCCACAGGGTGGTGAAAGTAGTCTTCTCCTGGTCTTCTGGTGTCATCACTATCTGATTGTATCCTGAGAAGCCATCCATGAACGAAAGCAAAGCATGCCCCGCTGTGAAGTCTACTAACTCATCGATATGCGGCAAAGGGAAGTCATCCTTCGGACTGGCTCTGTTCAAGTCCCTGAAATCCACGGATACCCTGATCTTGCCATCCTTCTTCAGCACCGGAACGATGTTGGCCAACCAAGTCGGGTATTCGGATACCAGCAGGAACCCTGCGTCAATTTGCTTGGTGACCTCTTCCTTAATCTTGAGGGCCCAATCCGGGCGGATCCTCTGAGTTTTGCTTTGGATTGGGTCAGGCCTCGGGTCAAGAAGGGATCCAGTGTTTGTACAATCAGGATGATTCCAAGGCATGTCTTCATTAGGACCCCCACCGCGAAAAACATCTTTGAAATCTTTTAATAAAAGGACTAAGCGCTCGCCGTTCCTCGAGAAGACAACTGTGACCTGATCTTCGGACCAGTCGCGGTTCCCTATCTCAGTACCAATATTCACCAGTAGTGATTTCATCCATTAAGGGTTTGAAACAAATCTCTCTATATTTGCCAATAAGCGTTGCAAAACCGGAAGGAATTTCTTCCTCGTCGTTTCATCAAAGTTTTGAAAGTCTGAGTTAATGCATATAATTCAAGGGCACTCAACAAAAAAGTACTCAAAAACCACAGCTACTCATTCTCATTAAGCACATCCAAATCGTCCGATTCTTTGGTTACAACACATTCAAAAGAGAAAGAAAAAGACGACCTGGACAGGACTGTGGCATCCGGGTTGTCACCCCCAGGAATACCGAACTCAGACTCAGTCGAGCTGGAACCTGATTCTGACTCACAAGACTCGGTGGAATCAGATTCTGGCTCACTACCTGACCCGGTGCTGCTTGACAAAAATCCTTCTTCATACTGCCAAATGAGAGAGGGTGCGATAGATGCATCCAAAATAGTTGCTAGTAGGCCCGCAGCCGTTCCATTCCCGATCACGGACACCGAGAAGTTATCCCCCAAGCACTTCTATTCGATCGGAGGATCTGAAAGTAGACAAGCCAGCGCTAGCCCCATTTCAATTTTAGTGTCCTCAGACTCCACTTTCTTGCTCTGCTCAGCCTCAGCTAATGGGTCCGTCTGCTCTTCAGCAACGTCATCCCCGGATAACTGCAGGTCGAAGAAGATCTCAAACCCCGGCACGTGCTTCCTCTCCGCGTTCAACCATGGCTCTGGGAAGCCATAAAATGGAAAGTCCTCCCCCTCCTGGACGAAGCGTCCGTTTAGGGTACCCTGGATGGGTCGGTGCATTAACTCAAAAGGCTTCCCTGCCCTCTTTGCTTTGGCTCTCCCAGCCATCTTTTTACCCTTCCTTATCCAATCCTCTTTGGTGGGCAGATAACCCAAACCAAAGGTATGTGGGTTGTGTGGCACTTCGGCCAATGCTGTAACGCCCTTCCAGCCACTCTTTTCCAATCCCATCCCGGGGATGTGTTAAAGCTTGTTCATGAGGTATACTGATTGAGCACTGACATACACCCTTCATTAATAGCCAAAATGTTCTGCACGACCCGGGCCTCAGCCAGAGTGAAATCGGATAAGAACATATCCTCCATACCGTGCTCAATTTCTAGGACTGGTGTAGACACCTCCGGCGGTGGATGGATCGATGAATTCCCAAAAACAATGGCTACTCCCTTCCCATGGGGGTATTTCACCATCTGATGCAAAGTGGACGAAATTGCCTTTACTTGGTGCAACCACGGGCACCCCAAAAGTAGATTGAAGGTCGCAGGAACTTCTAAGACGCGAAAGTCTACCTCATGCTGTCTCGGCCCAACCTTGGTCTGAATTTGCACGGTCCCCTTCACCTCTCTACTTGTATTATTATACGCCCTTATCACCTGGGTGGTTGGCGCAAAGTCTGCTGGTTTCAACTTGATAACTTAGGCTGTCCTTGTCGGGCACACATTGATGACGGATCCGGTATCCATTTGTTCTTACACTCCACAGAGATGTAGAGTGGCTTGTTGTGATTCACACCTTCAGGTGGCAATTCTTTGTCAGAGAAGGTCAGCATCGGGGAAGTTCCTCTCGGAAAGACCAGTCCAACCAATTGCTTCGGCATGGTTTCTATTGAGAGCTTGGCCTTATCCATTGCCGATAGGACGGCTTGTCGATGAACACGTGATGCCATAAGCAGTCCCCAGATGGAGATGTCTGCTTGTATCTTTTTCAACTGCTTCAGTACAGCCTCTTCTTCGAGTTGCTTCTCTTTCTGTTTCTCCATCTCCTTATCTTTCCCAGACGCCTCTGGCTGATCTAGATATGGGGGCTTAAAATACTGCCCGCTTCTAGTCATATGATCGACTTCGCCAATGTACCAGGTATCGTCTGGTTGATTGCTCCCCCAATCCTCATCCGTGTGGGCAAGACATAAATCATCGTCCTCCCACCACATTCCGTCAGCAGTCGACAGACACCTGTCCGGCTCTGGTATGACTGTTCTCGTACTTACAGTACCTCCCGTCCATATGCTTGCAGCACTCCCTGTTCTCGTGTATACAACACTTTCATTCCCCTCATGGGCTTTAGCTTTCCAGATTCTCTCAGACTTTTCACTTCTTTCCTGTTCTAGCTGCGTCAATGCAGCCTGCTATACAAAATTCCCTGTATCCAAAATTCCCAGATCCTGAGCGAAATTCTTGGCACCGGCGCTCTCCGGCGACATACTCTAATCTTCGGCCCTTCCAGCCACAACTAATATCCTTGCCCCTACCGGGCCTTGTTCCAGCTGAGATTCTTCAACAACGTCTGGTAGGTCGTCAAGCTACCCGGTAACCTCTGCTGACTCTTCAAAGTAAGACCAGTTGACCGCCACGCCCTCTAGGGCTTGTTCATTGAAAACTGGAGGTCAGCAAAGTCCCTTTCCACAACCGCTAAGTCCTCTGATCTCTGATCAAATCTATCCCCCTGTATCACACAAAGCTCTGCCCCTGCTGGCAATTCCACATTTGGTCCAACCTGGCCTACTGACAGAATGTAGTCGCTCGGACTGTATACCTTCTCAGCAAAATCCATAGATTCCTCAGATTCTGACTCAGTAATACTATTCTCCACTGAAGTCTCCCCTGTTCTGTCTCGACAGTCACCACTGTTGGCTCGGGTTGGGTTTTGGAGATGTCCAACATGCACAAGTCAGTGCAGTCAGGAAGGAGCACCTCCGGCTTAGGAAGGTGGGACAGGGTGATATAGATGCTGGGGTCATATGACGTGACCTCGGTTTGGATAAAGTTGATTCGTTTGGGAGGTGGAGCTTGGTTGTGTGGTGGAAGAGGGTTGGTTGTGACGTTGGGCTTTTCTGGAGGCACCATCACCCCATTATCAATGAGATCTTGAATCTCATGACGTAATCGGAAGCATTGGTCGGTGTCATGACCGTGTTGCTGGTGAAATGCACAATACTTGGCTGGGTTGTGGGTAGGGGGAAGTTTTTCCAGTAATGGCCGCGGCTCTAGGGGCTTCAAGTGCCCTTTTTTGATTAAAACCCCCAGAGCTTTGGACAGGGGCATATATAGTGGGGCGAAGGTTCTTTGGTTTTTGGGTTGGTATTTGGCTGTTTGTGTATTGCTTCTGGATGCACCGGAGAATGGCGTAGCTGCCATGGTTCTTGGAGGGGTGTTGGTGGTGACCATGCTGACTTCTGAGGCTCTTGTGGTCGCAGCGCCACTCGGGCCTGCATTGGTATTACGGTTGAAAGTTCTCCTGGATTGCTCTCTATCATTGTCAATCAAGCCCTGCTTCAAGGCATCCTCAATCTATACTCCCATCTCATGCAGATCTGAAAAGGCAGGGAAAGGGAGCACGATCATTTTCTGCATCAGCTTAGGCTGGAGATCGCGTACAATCATCCGAATATGATCTTTATCGGTGGGCCTTAGGGTCATCATTGAGTCCTTGGCCCTCCATCTGGTTACGAACTCCGAAAAGCTCTCCTTAGGCTCCTACCTTGTCGTCTTAAGATCACGGGTCGTAATCTCGATTTGCGTATTATAAGAGTACTGTGCAATGAATGCCTCGGCCATCTCATCCCAGTTTCTTTTAACATCATCTTCTAATTTGGCGTACCAGATGGCCGCCACACCCGACAGGGTCCGGCCGAACAAAGATAGCTTCTGTAGTCTTGGTGAGGCCCATCAGCCTTAAGATATCTGAAAACAACCGTAGATGTACCATGGGATCCCCGGATCCATCAAAACGGTCAATGTGTGGCATCTTGAATCAATCTGGCAGCGTCACAGCCGCGTCGGTATACCCGTCCTAGATATCTGGGATGGACTTTACCCCTTGGGACTTCTTGAACAACTTCTCAAGCTTGCTGAACTTCAATGCTGTAGGGTCTACCTCGAACTCGAAGGGGGAGTCCGGTTGATTGATAGGCATGGGTGCCTTGGATAGTTGCGGTAAATTAGAGGCGGAGCTGGCCCAGTTGGGATGTCCGTATCTTCTTGGGAATTCTGGACGTTTGCCGTCTCCTCAGGTATCGGGACTTTTGTTGGGGGAGGAACCTCGTGTGAAACGGATGCTCCGGTTTGCTACTTTAACCGGGTAATTAGCTCTGCCTGTTGGGCCATAACAACGGCTTGCTATTTGGTGAATTCTGCTTGATGAACAGCGTCCTCTTGCATGGCTTTCATGCTTTCCTGGAGCTGGCGCACCATGTCTTCCATCCTTGACATACTACCTTGATTTATCTGAACTACCGGTGTATCTGCCTCTGTAGTAGGTTCGGAAATCTTAACCCGACTATTCAAGGACCACTGATCTGGTAGTCTCGGTACCGATACACTGCGTCTTCTCGACCTCCGTCTGATAACTGGGGGTAAGGAATAAAACATTGATTGTCCAGCGACCAGATCCTCAGACCGATTGAGCCGGCGACCTCTAATCCAGAGTGCTTGGAGAATATCTGCTGGGCCGGAAGCAATCGTGCTAAACTACCTAGTAAGAAGATAAATAAAGCAATAATAAATAACCAGACAAACGGACAGCATAACAGCGTAAAATAAACACACAACACACAGTTGGGCATCATAACACACGGTTGATAAGTTGAATACACTGTTCCTCAATACTGATTATTGTCCCCAAATCACTTTTCCCGAAAATCGGATCTGATACCTGCAGACAACTGACTCCCAAAATACTGAGCTGGTGCCCGCAGGCCTGATACCCAAACTTGTGAGCTGATACATGCATTCTTGTAGAGGCAAACTCTAAAGCACATAACAGATAAGTGAGAGCCAAAACACCCCTATATTGGGGTAGGGTTTCCCTGTCCTATTTTGCCAGGAGCTAGGGTTTCACTACGCACGCAGCGGTTTCAAACAACCTAACATCGAGTAAGCAACCTGTCCTAGTTTGGAATGGTCATTACGGATTCTGAATATGCACTAGGTCGAATGGTCAAAAGGGTGCCCCGGTAAAACCGGGATTTGTGTTCCCATACTGGCAGAGCCCGTAACTGGTCAACCTTATGGCACGCAACCTCAGGCTAACCGCTCAGGAATAGCAGACGGCAAACACAGTGTCCTAGGTGCACCAATGCACATGCAATGCAAAGAAACACATAAGTGAAATCAAAACAAGATATCACAAGTTCGAGTCAAGCTCTCTAACATCCCCAGCGGAGTCGCCAGAAACTGTAGATGCCCCCCGAACGTCCTGGGAGGGAAATCCCGATTTGTTCATTTGGGCTTACTACAGTTCGGACTCAAATTGTCACGGTTCTTAATCTGAACTAAAGAGTCCAAATCCGGCAAATCGTTTTGGAAAATAGATTTTTGTAAAGAAGTGCCAAACATGGACTGCTTTGCCAGATATAGAGTCGCCACCTAAATATTTTATTTTTGGGGGAATTTAGGAAACCCTGACTCGTTTGCCTAAGGCCACATGTCCGTCATCACCAGAGTTGCCTCGGCTCGGGAACTTGGGTACGATTGGGGAAGGTCAGTTATGAGCACCCCCTCTCGCCCGATCCGAAGATCGGCCTCTACTAACCATGATATCTTGTTTTGAAAACATTATGCGTTCTTATTCCGATTATTAGCCTAGATTTACTACGTGATGTGCACATCATAACAAGTATAGAATAAGTCGCCTGAATTGGGACAAAGCATTTCATGTTTGTTCTGAAAACGGTTTGCTACTCGCAAGTAGGCTAAAATGCAGGTTTTGCCACCCTCAAGTGGGCTTAGAAAAGATGGTTTTGCCACTGTCTAGTGGGCTTAAAACTCATAGTCAATGCATTATTCCAATTCAGATAACCCAACCTTCACCCACAGGCATTCAGACAGATATATCACATAAGCATATAGCCTCATGGTAAGCATGCTAATATGGCAACACTCACACGCATGCAAGATGCTAAAGCATAAGAGCTTACCTAGTACTCCAAGCCAAAACAGAAACTAGTTCGTAATCAAATGCATGATCCTAGTTCATGTTAAGATGGCTAATGCAACACATACAGAATGCAACTAGAATAGGCTCGGCTAATCTTAGAATGACATGTGAAATGCTACAACTCGATACACGTATTCAAGTTGGAATGGAAATACTATGCAGTTAGTATGATGCACCGAGCCCAGTGCGTGCATTACGAATGAATGTATGCAAACATGCTATCATAAGTATGCTAATCAAGACATTCCCTAAACTAACCATCGAAAGCTAGTAAATAAAAGGGAAGAAAGACGTGGGGTTGGAAGACATACACACACTCACGCACACTTAATACACAATTGCCCTCACTCGAAGGGTCCGAATAAATAATACGGATTTAACTAATTAACTAGCTGACTAACTAATTAATTAATTACAAAACTTCTAATTAATCAACAAATTAATTACAAAAAAGAAGGTGGCCGTAGCCCCGCCTCGGAATGATGGGATGATTCATGCTCGATTTGTCGTGCCCGGAAACTCGGTACCATGCCACTGTTGCCTCTGTTTACACTGCCTTGCTCATCTGAAAGATATGAAAGCTTCCAGAACTGCTTTGAACTTCCTCCTGAGTGTTTTGGATTTCCACCGGCCAGAACAAAATGCCACCGGCCATGGGAATGGGATTATCGGCCAAATCTTGTGTAATTGGCTGGACAATGATGGCCGGTTGGCACAAAAAGTGGTCGACCGGCCATTTCTATCTGCAGAGCCCTGTTTTGACAGCAGCAGAGGACAGACAGTGCATGGTATGAAATTTTCAAAGCAATGTGTGCATGGCCACTCTCCCAATCATGCTATAGACTCAATGGAGTATGGCCCTCGGTACTCGGGCCACCAATCACGTACTTCGATGCATGTTGGCCAAAGGCACCAAGTTTGCAACTCAATGTAAATGCATGCAACAAAACAAATGAGTGCTAACGCCCTATCATGTTGAGATCAAGGGGATCAACGACCGAAGAGTGAGACGTGTTTTGTCACTTTAAGTACGAACACGCCTCATTCATCATGCTCGGTTTGACACCCCAAACCAAGCAAAAATGCAATGCATGTGTGAGATGTGACTCAAGTATGTACATGAGGCTAAAGTACCAAAACATGCCAAATGTAATGTGACCTATAATGCAAGTATGCAATGTGCCAAACATACGATGCAAACATGATGTGCAACTAGCTAAGCAACAATGCAAACATGCAAAGATGATACAATGCAAATATGAGACCAAAGTAATGCAACATGTCAAAACATGCAATGGTGGACTTAAACAAAAATTGGAGGCCTCAGGCATGCCCCAAAACAGTGGCCATAGATGATGCATAAGGACACAAATCATGCATGCAAGCATGCACATACCAAGGCCTATCACCTAAGCATGGAAGGGGCAACTTTCAAGGACACTTAAAGGTGATAAATATGGACATTAAACATTCATGTTAAACTCTGAAAAGCATGCGAAGGATGATGCCAAAACATGCTAGGAAATGGATGCGAGATGGAAGGCATTCAAGGCCACAAAAGAGGCCATTACTCGACACATACCCTAAGCAAACATGGCATGGATTTTTCAAGGCAAAACAGAGTTTTATCATGCACAAATGAGCCCCAAAACCCACTAATATGGCTACCCAAAGCCTCAAACACATAGGCATGCACAATGCTTCATTTCAAGGCACAAAAGGACACCTCTTCAAGGCATGGAAGGAATGATGAATGCAAGCATACAAGCATGGATTATGGACTGAAATATGATCTCCAATGATGCCAAATCATGAGAATAAGCTAAGCCAAGCATGCTAGTGACCCACAAACTCAAGACTTACAAGCCAAAATGCAAAGAGGCTGTACCAAACATGGAAAACATGATCAAATCAGTACCCAACAGACCTCAAACATGATGAAATATGACCAAAAGCTTCATGAAGTCAAGCTAGAACATACAAGCATGGAGGCCCAAATGCATGGTACCCTTCTAGGCAAAATGAAGGAATGCAAGGCAAGTACATTGTGCATGCATGGGGCCATAAATCCGACCAAAGACAGAGATATAATATGACCATATAACACCCAAAAACCTCTGAAATGGAGCCAAAAACAACTAAGCATGCATGCTACCCTTGTGAGCCAAAAACATGAACAAATGAGACAAAGGGAGAGGGGTGTCCCTCCCCTATGCAAGACCTCAAAACCTATTTTCAGTGGTGAGAAGGCCAATGCACAAAGGTATTCAAAGCTTAACAAGGAGGGCACAAAAAGGGCCAAACAAGGCCTAAGAGGGGGAGGTCGACCCCCAACACCAAAATGACCTTAATGAAATGTCTTAAACACAAAAAAAAAAGATCTTTTATATGTTATAGACAAAGCTCAAAACAGCATGCAAAGGGGGTTAAAAGCTAGTGCAAGATTGGGGAAAATAAAGCAATATTGTTACCCTTGAAGAACACTTCGAGAACAGCAAGTCCAGCTGCCTTCTTCTGATCAAAACCAGCTCAAAACTTCAAGAACAAACCCTCAACACCTCCAAAGTCGAAGTATGGTGTAATGCTAGGTGACTTAGTGCAAAACGAAGAACAAAACACACTTTTTGGCTCTCTAACACACACAAATGAAGAGAGAGAGAGGGAGATATATAGAGGTAAGGTGTATATATCAGATATATATGTATTAGGTCTAGTTTTTGTTGAACCCCCTCAAAGAAGGGGGAAGGTCTCCTTATATAGAGCAAGATGGAGGCTTAAGCTTCCAAGAGAAGCTAACAAAAGGGGTCAAGGCTTCTAAAAGAAGCTAAGGCAAAGGGGCCAAGGCTTCCTTAGGAAGCTGAGACAAGTATCTAAGTGTTGACACCCCATTTTTGACCGTCCTCAAGACTTGGACGTCACCATTGGAACACTTGGTGATTACCCTTGTTTGTGTTCGTTTGGAGTTCCCGGAGGTCTCGGCTACGCGCCTTGTCTCAGGATCTCCGAACTCGACTGTTTAGTGTCTGGTTTCACACCAAACACTTGTGTTTTGCCTTGGACGAGCAGGGAATGCCTTGTGAGGCATCCCCACACATCACCGGCCATGACCAGGGGCCACCGGCTGGTATTTTGTTGCCGTCGGCAATATGTATTGCCGGTCGGCACTATTTGTTGCCGGTCGGCACTCATTTTTGTCAAAATGGCGATTTTGAGTAGCCGACCACTGTTCATCTACTTTATGTAGATATTTTGTGCTAGCTGTGATAGCTGGCACCAACTCTGCTTCCCTCCATACACGTGTATGGAGGGAAGCAGAGTTGGTGCCAGCTATCACAGCTGGCACAAAATATCTACATAAAGTAGATGAACAGTGGTCGGCTACTCAAAATCGCCATTTTGACAAAAATGAGTGCCGACCGGCAACAAATAGTGCCGACCGGCAATACATATTGCCGACGGCAACAAAATACCAGCCGGTGGCCCCTGGTCATGGCCGGTGATGTGTGGGGATGCCTCACAAGGCATTCCCTGCTCGTCCAAGGCAAAACACAAGTGTTTGGTGTGAAACCAGACACTAAACAGTCGAGTTCGGAGATCCTGAGACAAGGCGCGTAGCCGAGACCTCCGGGAACTCCAAACGAACACAAACAAGGGTAATCACCAAGTGTTCCAATGGTGACGTCCAAGTCTTGAGGACGGTCAAAAATGGGGTGTCTACACCAGTGGGCAGTGGGCCAACCAGGTCGATCCCCCATTTGGCGAAGGGGTAGGGACTGCAGAGTGTGATCAATACAATATTGACATGCTCAGACATAAAAGAAATAAGCATAATTACATTTCATCAGAGTATCCATTACAAAATGTATTACATGTTGACAACAAAAGTAAACGCCCTATAGGCTTACAACTTTTCAAGTTAACACTTGGGTTACAAAAAGAGAGTACTAACTCGATACACAAAATAAGCCCTTGGCTTGGTATACATGTAATACAAAAATGTAATCACAAAAAAAAAAAAATGTCCCAGCCACTAAGCCTCTCAAGCTACGCCCTTGGAGGGGGCATGCTACCTGTACTTGAAAATGATGTCCCATATAGGGTGAGCCAACGCCCAGTGGAGCTATGCTAAACATAATATGAGCAATAACTAAAACATTAGCATTTGATAAATGTTCAACTTAACACAACTCAACTTATAAACATGGCTCAGAACCTGGCCAAATAACTGAAGTGAAACTACATCTCATGCCAACAATACTATAACTTGCCATTTTACAGAAATTGCGTCTGCGGGATTCGGCACCAATGTATTTTCATTCTCTTATGGCCATTTTACGGACATTTCATCCGCAGGACTCGGCACCCATGTATAGATATATTCGGATTGCCATTTTACGGAAATTGCGTCTGTGGGATTCGACACCCATGTATTATTATATTCAAATGGCCATTTTACGGAAATTTCATCCGCGAGATTCGGCACCCATGTATTCAAATACACAACTTGATTAGTTTCAATTTACCTAATCATCATGCAGTGTCTACAACAATCAAGACTATCCTCCACCGATAGCCCAAAACAAATATTTTTAAACAGATAATAAATGTCCCCACTCAATTTCACAACAAATGTCATTAATTACACTAATGACCCACATATACCCAAATATGGCATTTTTTCCTTTAAACTCAATATTGACCCAAAGGTCCAAATATTATCAACAACATCAATAATCTCTTTTTAAGACCCTAAATATATATATATATATATATGAGTCAAA
>NW_021024598.1:442278-495427 GCF_004153795.1 Camellia sinensis | reverse complement strand
GTTTTTTGTTTTCTTTTGAGTCTGTTTCTGCCAGGGAGCCAGTTGTGCCAACAGATTTGAATGAACAGCAGTGATTTTCACACTCTTGTGTTTGCTTCTGCCGTGTGCCAGTTGTGCCAGAAGTATTGAATGGAATGACAGTGCTCTTCGCCTGCCTTTTCTGTGCCTTGAAGTCATTGTAATGACCTAAGCTTTTCAAAACCTTTTTGAACACTGCGGTGATAAAAATGAAGAGGAAGGAATTCCTGCATATCGCATGCGTGTGAGTGTTGCCATGACAGTATGATTACCATGAGGCTAGCTGCTTATGTGATATAACTGCTTGAATGCCTGTGGATGGAGGTTGAATTACCTAAATTGGAATAATGCATTAAAACTGTGAGTTTTAAGCCCACTAGATAGTGGCAAAATCATCTTTTCTAAAAGCCCACTTGAGGGTGGCAAAATCTGCATTTTAGCCTACTTGCGAGTAGCAAACCATTTTCAAAACAAACATGAAATGTTTTGTTCCAATTTGGGTAATTTGGTCTATACTTGTTTGCTGCGCGCACAACATAGTAATTCTAGGCTAATAACCGGATTAAGAACACATAACATTTTCAAAATTGGATATCACAGTTAGTAGAGGCCGGTCTTCGTACCGGGCGAAAGGGGGTGCTCATAGCTGACCTTCCCCGATCGTACCCAAGCTCCCGAGCCGAGACAACTCCGGTGATGACGGACATGTGGCCTTCGGCACCGAGTCAGGGTTTCCTAAATTCCCCCATAAAAAAATATTTAGGTGGCGACTCTGTATCTGGAAAAGCAGTCCATGTTTGGCACTTCTTTTCAAAAATCTGTTACTCAAAACGATTTGCCAAATTTGGACTCTTTGGTTCAAGATTAAGAACCGTGACACAAATCGAGTCCGAGCTGTAGTGACCCCAAATGAACAGAACGGGACTCACCCTCCCGGGGAGTTCGAGGACGTCTACAGTTTCTGGCGACTCCGCTGGGGATTTTAGAGAGCTTGACTCGAACTCGTGATATCCTGTTTTGATTACACTTATGTGTTTCTTTGCATTGCATGTGCATTGGTGCGCCTAGGACACCGTGTTTGCCATCTGCCATTCCTGAACGGTTTGCCGGAGGCTTGTCTTGTCAAGAAATGACCATAAGGCTGACCGGTTATGGGCTCTGACAGTGTGGAAACACAAACCCCGGTTTTTTCGGGGCGCCCTTTTTGACCATTCGACCAAGTGCATATTGAAATCCATAGTGACCATTCCAAACTGGGACAGGTTGCTCACCCGATGTTAGGTTGTTTGAAACCGCTGTGTGCGTAGTGAAACCCTACCTCCTAACAAAATAGGACAGGGAAACCCTACCCCAACATAGGGGTGTTTTGGCTCTCTCTTACTTGCTATGTGCTTTTAGAGTGTATCTCTACAGGAATACATATACCAGTTTGCAAGTCTGGGCATCAGGCCTGTGGGCATTAGCATCAGTATTTGGGGAATCGGTTTTACCCAAGGGTATCAGTTTACCGGCAAATATTTGGGAAACAGTGATCAGTATTGAGTACATTCATCCTAGTATGCTCAAATCCGTTCCAGTGAAATTAGGCTGAGATGCTCTCTGTTTTCCCTTTTGCTAGGGTAGTCCTGGAACCATAGCTTCAGAAGGCTCCGATATCCCCCGAGGTTCATCGGACTTGTGCTGATAGACTTTGTCAGGTCAGAGATTCAGTTCAAGGGTAATCAGGGCCAGAGAAGGCTAGTCAGGCACAGACCACCAGTACAACAGCTACCAGATCAGTGATCTTTGAGCAGTCGGGCTGAGATTTTCGAGCCTATTGCCGACACAGATATTCCGGTTTCTCAGTTAGATTAGAACAGTATGTCGAGTCTGGAAGAAATGGAGCGCCAACTTCAGGATAGTATGAAAGCCATGCAGCAAGACACTGTCCGTCAAGCAGAATTCGCCAAGCAACAGGCTGTGGTCATAGCCAACAGGCAGAGACAATTGCCAGATTGGAGCAGCAAGCTGGAGTATCTACTTCGCACCAGGCTCCTCTCCCACCAAGAGTTCCCATACTCGGGGAGGCAACCTTCGTCCAGGATGATACGGACATTCCAGTCGGGCCAGCTCCGCCCCCGGTTCTATCCCAGCTATCCAAGACACCCATCAACCTACCGGACTCCCCTTTTGAGTTAGAGACGGATCCAACGGCGCTAAAGATGAGCAAGCTTGAAAGGTTGTTCAAGAAGGCTCAAGGCATGTAATCCGTCCCGGACATCGAGGATGGGTATACCGATGCAACTGTGACGCTGCCAGACAGATTCAAGATGCCACATATTGACCGTTTCGATGGGTCCGGGGATCCTATGGTGCATTTGCGGCTGTTTTCGGACATACTAAGGCCGATGGGCCTCACCAGATTACAGAAGCTATCATTGTTTGGCCGGACCCTGTCTGGGATAGCCGCAATCTGGTGTGCGAAATTGGAGAACTCTGTGAAACAGAATTGGGAAGAGATGGCTGAGGCCTTCAGTGATCAATACTCCTACAACACACAGATTGAGGTCACAACTCGTGATCTTGAAGTCACCCGCCAAGAGCCAAAGGAGGGTTTTTCAGAGTTTGTGGCGAGGTGGAGAGCAAAGGCCTCGTTGATGGCTACAAGGCCTTCCGACAAAGACCAGATAAGGATGGTTGTGCGCAACCTCCAACCCAAACTAATGCAGAAAATGATCGTGCTCCCCTTCCCTACCTTTTCAGATCTACATGAGATGGGGGTACAGATCGAGGATGCTATGAAGCAGGGCCTTATTGATCAGGAGAAGAAGCAGCCAAGGAAGGCGTTTACCCGAAGTTCGAACGCGACCACCAGCGGTGATGCAGCTGCTAGGACCTCAGATGTGGGCATGATCGCCACCACTACACCAAGAGCAGCAACCCCCTTTGTTGGTGCATCCACTTCAAACCCCCGAACTTCAGACTATCTACCCCGAGGCAAGAGGGTTTTCACCCACTCTTTATGCCATTGTCTAAAGCCCTGGGGGTCCTACTCAGGAAAGGACATCTGAAACCGTTGGAACAACGGCCTCTACCCGATCCTCTCCCTCCAAAGCATGACCTGACTAAGTACTGTGCTTTTCATCAACAAACCGGTCATGACACCGACAGTTGCGTCCGTCTCCGCCACGAGATACAAAATTTGATTGACAACAAAGTCATCCCCGCACCAGGTCCTGCAAAGTCTATTGGCACTTGATCGGTGAACTTGTGGGGGACAATGTGATGTGATCGAGGGACGAACCACCTACGGGCGGCGCTCAGTTTACTCCGGATGTGCCGTATGGCACGCACTGTTTTGAGCATTTTGCAAATGATAGCTTTTGTGCTTTCTGACTTGGGTATTGGGTCAGTCTTGTCATTTTGTATTGAGTCAGTCTTTTCATACTGAGTCAGTCGGGTCTGTCTTGTTGTGTCGAGTCAGTCTTGTTTTGTTAGAGTCGGGTGATTTCGGGGGTGTTACCTCGGACATCACTTGCTTGTTTTGTGTTTGTCTTTTTTGCTTTCTTTGGAGTCTGTTTCGGCCGAGGAGCCAATTACGCCAACAGATCTGAATGGAACAATAGTGATTTTCACACTCTTGTGTTTGCTTCTGCCGTGTGCCAGTTGTGCCAGAAGTTTGAATGAAGTGACAGTGCTCTTTGCCTGCCTTTTCTGTGCCTTTGAAGTCATTATAATGACCTAAGTTTTTCAAAACTTTTTTCGAAACATTGTGATAAAAACGAAGAGGAAGGAATTCCTGAAGTTTTGCAAAATTTGATCAATTGAGAGAAAGAGAGGCATGCTAAGCCCTTAATGATTGAGATCATGCTTGTTAATGTGAGTACTGAGAAGGACCCTGGCTTGATCCAGATTGGTTCTACACTGCCTTCGGCGCAAGCGATTTGTCGCTTTCTTAAAAAATTTCAAAAAATATTTTGCGCGGTCCCGCGAAGACTTGTGTGGGATCACTCTTGAGATTGTGTAGCTTAGGATAGCTCTCAGCCTCGAGATTCGACCCCTCACTTTCAAACCTTGAACCTGAGTTCAGAACGTTCAACGGTCAACCACAACGTGAGGCCTGTGTGGCCATTTTGAAGCAGCCCTCGAACAAGAGGCACCAAAGTCAGATCAAGAAGATCAGATCAAAGGAAGCTTGTAAAGCTAGATCAGAAGCCCCCCCTCAAACTAGGGGCAAAAATGTCAGACATGCTTGAAGAGCCGAAGATGGATCTTTTAGTAAATCAATACAACAGCCACTCTCCTGGATACGGATGGCTTCAAAACCCTAAAACCATTTGGCATGGACTTGTTACACTTTTACCCTTTGAGAGGCTCGCTGGGCCGAAAACCCGGAAGGGCGACCCAGGCAAAAGTTAGAGTAAGAGAAAAATACAAAAAAAAATGCAATTGTTCAAGAAGTCTTAGGGGGCCCACTCCATTCCTGACATTGAAGATGGGTATACAGACTCGGCTGTGACGCTGCCTGACAGATTCAAAATGCCGCATATTGACGCAAGGTTGAAAACCCGGAAGGGCGGCCTTGGCAAAAGTTAGAGCCTAAAAAGGAGAGGATAATACGAGTGTACCTTACACCGGAACTACGTAAGGCTTGATTCCCATGTTTGGGATACGTAGGCAACTTCATCCTGAAGTCCAGCCACAAACACCTCTAAAATCGATTGTGTCCATGTAATGGTTTTGATTATCTTTGCCTTCTCTGTATCCGAGAGTTCGGTTGTCATCGTTACTCTAAGGACTGATTACAATGCGCTGTGATGTTATCCAAACAAGGGGCAACTTTCTGTTGCCATACAGTGTGCCGCGGTGCCATTCAAATAAGGGGCAACTTTCCGTTGTCGTGCAGCTCTTTTCAAGCAAGGGGCAATTTTCCTTCAGATCTGAAGTTGCGCATCTCAAGAGTAAGTTCTGTGCTTGTTGAGCATTGGCCGTTTGCAAAAATAATTTTTGAGAATTTTTATTGAGGTTGACTGATCTCTCGAAAATTATTCCATCTTTTCCAAAACTGGACCATTTCTTGGACCCAAAAAGGGAAAATTTTCAGTGCTCATAACCTAACCTGCATGATTTTCAAATCAAAAATTGAACAAGTATGTTAATCTGACTCTCATATTGGTCAAAATTGTTTCAGTAGAAAGCAAAAACAAAAAATGGTCAAAATAATGAACTAGGGGCACAGTTGAGTCAGGCTTCCTGTCTTTCTCCCGTTGTCAATGCATCTGCCAGAAAAGGACACCACTGAAGCTGACCGCAAAAGGGCAGAAGGCTCTCACATCCTCCACACAACGAGGTATCAAGCCAAGTGCGAAGCACGAACGGGAACGGATCAAGATATTCCGCTCCTTTGTTTGGACAGATCTAATCACGTCCAAACTCCCCAGTAAGAGCATCGTCAACCGATGTCAGCTGCAGATTTGCTACACACCCAATTGTAGCGCAGCCCTTCTGTGGGAGAAACTCACTAGCTGCATACAGAAGAAAAAGAATCTAGTGGAATGCTAGGGGCAAGAGCCAACAATTTGCTGTTTATCCATCAACCACCCAGGGGAGGGATGAAAAATGAGAGATTGAAGAATAGAGAGATGTGCGATGAGAGGAAAAGTGAGAAGAGGGCTTTTTCAGAAAAACAGAGCTTGAGGGCCGAGTGATGTGAGAATCACAAATGAGAAAGGGTGGGAAACAATACCCAGTGAAACAGGCTCCCTGTGCACGTCTGTGTGTCGTGTCTTTTGTTTTGTTTGTCTCAATTCTTGCTTTGAGTCGTGCCGAGTGTGTCTCGATGTGTTTAGGTTGTTTACCTTTTGTTTTTCGTTGTTGAGTCTTTTTCGCTTTGTTCAGTCGTAGGCTCAATACCTGGTTGAGAACTCATTTTCTCAATTTCAAAAAATGATTTGTTGTGTGCTCAGAGTGCTGTGCCATTCTCCACATTTGGGCAAAAAAAAGGGAATTTGTTCTTTCAAAAACTGCAGGGTTCAACCCAGGTCATGTGAGAACAGTAAAATCAGGATCTATCTAAAGCTATATAGGTTCCGGACTGCAAAGCAAAAGAAAAGAGGGAAAGTCAAAGCATCTGAGTGTGTTTCACCTTCAGCAAATTCCGTGATTGTACTTCGGATGTACCTCTTAAGGCCTTGTCAGTGTTCCAAAGAATGAGTGTGCCTCTACTCCAAGCTTAAGCCTGCTTCAAGTCAGAATGGCAATTAAAGCAGCAGCAGATGTTATCTCTCGCCAGTATAAACAGGGTGTTCCCTTTTCAGGCGGAGTGTGTTACAAACCCCTTCGAGAGGTAAATCGGAGGTCGCATTTGGATTTGGCCTCGTGAAGGCTTGTATTTCCTCATTCGGCATTTTGTTTCAAACGCGCTTTTTAAGTTACACATTCGTCGCATTGTTATGCACACCATTTTTCGCATTGTTACGTACTCCATTCGTTGCATTGTTATGCACATCTGTCTAGCATTGTTATGCACCGTTACACCTGCATTGTTACGCACATTATATTTGCACTGTCGTGCACCTTTTCACTTGCGTTCTTTCCACTTGCATTGTTATGCACTCTCTCTTATTCAGAAACACGGGGATACGTCCTTATGTTTCCCCTTCTCATTCTGAAATACCGGGATACGTCCCTATGTTTCTTCTCCTCATTCTGAAACACCGGGATACGTCCCTATGTTTATCTTTCCATTCCGAAACAACGGGATACGTCCCTATGTTTCTCCTCCTTGTTCGTAACACTGGGATACGTCCCTAATCATTGGGATACATCCCTAATCTTTGGGATACGTCCCTAACCCCTGGGATACGTCCCTATGTTTCTCCCTCTTCGGTTAAAAGTGTTCAGAATACGTTCCAATGCTCACACCATTTCGAAACACCGGGATACGTCCCTATGTTTCTCCCTTCTTTCCGAAACACCAGGATACGTCCCTATGTTTCTCCCTCTTTGGTTAAGAGCATTTGGAATACGTTCTGATGCTTGAATCACTCTGGAACACTGGGACACGTCCCTATGTTTCTCCTTCTTTCCGAAACACCGGGATATGTCCCTATGTTTCTCATTCCTTCCGAAACTCCGGGATACGTCCCTATGGTTCTCTCCCCTTCCGAAACACCGGGATACGTCCCTACGTTTCTCTCTCTTCGAAATGCCGGGATACGTCCCTATATTTCTCCTTCTTTTGGAAACACTGGGATACGTCCCTATGTTTCTCATTCCTTCCAAAACTCCGGGATACGTCCCTATGTTTCTCATTCCTTCCAAAACTCCGGGATACGTCCCTATGTTGCTCTTTCCTTCCGAAACTTCGGGATACGTCCCTATGTTTCTTCTTCTTTTTCCGAAACACCGGGACACGTCCCTATGTGTCTTCTACTTTTTCGAAACGCTGGGATACATCCCTATGTTTCTTTCGCTCTTTATGTTTCTTCCGTTTTTTCGGAACACTGGGATACATCCCTATGTTTCTTCTGCTCTTCCGGAACACAGGGATGCGTCCCTATGTTCCTCTCTCTTTGGTTAAGAGCATTTGGAATACGTTCCAGTGCTTATACCTTTCCGAAACACTAGGATACGTCCCTATGTTTCTTTGCATGATCATAAGTTATGCTCGGCTTCGTGCATTGTCTTGCATTTTGCCCCTGCCTTCGGGCGCATACCTTGTTTGTCTTGTATGTTTGTCTGAGTCTTTGGCGTTGTCAAAAATGGGTCGTCTCTGGGCTTTGACATTCACTCACGTCATTGTTATGACTTTCGAGTTCTGTCAAAGAGGGGCAACTGTAGACACCCCATTTTTGACCGTCCTCAAGACTTGGACGTCACCATTGGAACACTTGGTGATTACCCTTGTTTGTGTTCGTTTGGAGTTCCCGGAGGTCTCGGCTACGCGCCTTGTCTCAGGATCTCCGAACTCGACTATTTAGTGTCTGGTTTCACACCAAACACTTGTGTTTTGCCTTGGAGGAGCAGGGAATGCCTTGTGAGGCATCCCCACACATCACCGGCCATGGCTAGGGGCCACCGGCTGGTATTTTGTTGCTGTCGGCAATATGTATTGCCGGTCGGCACTATTTGTTGCCGATCGGCACTCATTTTTGTCGAAATGGCGATTTTGAGTAGCCGACCACTGTTCATCTACTTTATGTAGATATTTTGTGCCAGCTGTGATAGCTGGCACCAACTCTGCTTCCCTCCATACACGTGTATGGAGGGATTTCCCTCTAAGCAAGCTTGTTGTGTAAGCTTGGCAAGAGGGACTTCTATAAGAGGAGAGGTATTCTCCTTGTTCTAGGTTAGAAACTTTGAAGGCAAAACCAGAGCTTATACATATAGATACACCCTCTCTCTATATTTCCCTCTCTCTCCTCCCTTGTGTGTGTTTCTTGGCCTAAAAGTGTGCTTTTACCTTACTTTTGCACTAATACACACACTATTACACCTTGCTCCGAGATTGAGGGACTTTGAGGGTTGATTCTTGAGTTTTTGGGCTGTTTTTGATCAAAAGAAGAGGGATGCATTGGCTGTTCTTGAGGTGTGCTTCAAGGGTGAGCACTTTGCTTTAGTTTCCCCAAAATTGCATTAGTCTTTTGTATATCGTGCTTGCTGATTTAGTTTTTGTGCATAACATAAAAAAGACTTATATTTTCATGCTTAAGAACTTTCATTAAGGGTCTTTTGTGGTTTGAGTTCAAACTCACCCTCTTAGGCCTTATTTGGCCTTTTTTGTTGCCTCCTTGGTAAGGCCTTGTTTGCTTAAGTGTTTTGGTCTTCTCACCACTGAAAACCAGTGGATTTTCAGTGGTGAGGAAGGAGGTTTGAAGTCTTGCATAGGGGAGGGACACCCCTCTCCCACACCGGGATACGTCCCTATGTTTCTCATTTCTTTTCGAAACACCGGGATACGTCCCTATGTTTCTCATTTCTTTTCGAAACACCGGGATACGTCCCTATGTTTCTCATTTCTTTTCGAAACACCGGGATACGTCCCTATGTTTCTCATTTCTTTTCGAAACACCGGGATACGTCCCTATGTTTCTCATTTCTTTTCGAAACACCGGGATACGTCCCTATGTTTCTCATTTCTTTTCGAAACACCGGGATACGTCCCTATGTTTCTCATTTCTTTTCGAAACACCGGGATACGTCCCTATGTTTCTCATTTCTTTTCGAAACACCGGGATACGTCCCTATGTTTCTCATTTCTTTTCGAAACACCGGGATACGTCCCTATGTTTCTCATTTCTTTTCGAAACACCGGGATACGTCCCTATGTTTCTCATTTCTTTTCGAAACACCGGGATACGTCCCTATGTTTCTCATTTCTTTTCGAAACACCGGGATACGTCCCTATGTTTCTCATTTCTTTTCGAAACACCGGGATACGTCCCTATGTTTCTCATTTCTTTTCGAAACACCGGGATACGTCCCTATGTTTCTCATTTCTTTTCGAAACACCGGGATACGTCCCTATGTTTCTCATTTCTTTTCGAAACACCGGGATACGTCCCTATGTTTCTCATTTCTTTTCGAAACACCGGGATACGTCCCTATGTTTCTCATTTCTTTTCGAAACACCGGGATACGTCCCTATGTTTCTCATTTCTTTTCGAAACACCGGGATACGTCCCTATGTTTCTCATTTCTTTTCGAAACACCGGGATACGTCCCTATGTTTCTCATTTCTTTTCGAAACACCGGGATACGTCCCTATGTTTCTCATTTCTTTTCGAAACACCGGGATACGTCCCTATGTTTCTCATTTCTTTTCGAAACACCGGGATACGTCCCTATGTTTCTCATTTCTTTTCGAAACACCGGGATACGTCCCTATGTTTCTCATTTCTTTTCGAAACACCGGGATACGTCCCTATGTTTCTCATTTCTTTTCGAAACACCGGGATACGTCCCTATGTTTCTCATTTCTTTTCGAAACACCGGGATACGTCCCTATGTTTCTCATTTCTTTTCGAAACACCGGGATACGTCCCTATGTTTCTCATTTCTTTTCGAAACACCGGGATACGTCCCTATGTTTCTCATTTCTTTTCGAAACACCGGGATACGTCCCTATGTTTCTCATTTCTTTTCGAAACACCGGGATACGTCCCTATGTTTCTCATTTCTTTTCGAAACACCGGGATACGTCCCTATGTTTCTCATTTCTTTTCGAAACACCGGGATACGTCCCTATGTTTCTCATTTCTTTTCGAAACACCGGGATACGTCCCTATGTTTCTCATTTCTTTTCGAAACACCGGGATACGTCCCTATGTTTCTCATTTCTTTTCGAAACACCGGGATACGTCCCTATGTTTCTCATTTCTTTTCGAAACACCGGGATACGTCCCTATGTTTCTCATTTCTTTTCGAAACACCGGGATACGTCCCTATGTTTCTCATTTCTTTTCGAAACACCGGGATACGTCCCTATGTTTCTCATTTCTTTTCGAAACACCGGGATACGTCCCTATGTTTCTCATTTCTTTTCGAAACACCGGGATACGTCCCTATGTTTCTCATTTCTTTTCGAAACACCGGGATACGTCCCTATGTTTCTCATTTCTTTTCGAAACACCGGGATACGTCCCTATGTTTCTCATTTCTTTTCGAAACACCGGGATACGTCCCTATGTTTCTCATTTCTTTTCGAAACACCGGGATACGTCCCTATGTTTCTCATTTCTTTTCGAAACACCGGGATACGTCCCTATGTTTCTCATTTCTTTTCGAAACACCGGGATACGTCCCTATGTTTCTCATTTCTTTTCGAAACACCGGGATACGTCCCTATGTTTCTCATTTCTTTTCGAAACACCGGGATACGTCCCTATGTTTCTCATTTCTTTTCGAAACACCGGGATACGTCCCTATGTTTCTCATTTCTTTTCGAAACACCGGGATACGTCCCTATGTTTCTCATTTCTTTTCGAAACACCGGGATACGTCCCTATGTTTCTCATTTCTTTTCGAAACACCGGGATACGTCCCTATGTTTCTCATTTCTTTTCGAAACACCGGGATACGTCCCTATGTTTCTCATTTCTTTTCGAAACACCGGGATACGTCCCTATGTTTCTCATTTCTTTTCGAAACACCGGGATACGTCCCTATGTTTCTCATTTCTTTTCGAAACACCGGGATACGTCCCTATGTTTCTCATTTCTTTTCGAAACACCGGGATACGTCCCTATGTTTCTCATTTCTTTTCGAAACACCGGGATACGTCCCTATGTTTCTCATTTCTTTTCGAAACACCGGGATACGTCCCTATGTTTCTCATTTCTTTTCGAAACACCGGGATACGTCCCTATGTTTCTCATTTCTTTTCGAAACACCGGGATACGTCCCTATGTTTCTCATTTCTTTTCGAAACACCGGGATACGTCCCTATGTTTCTCATTTCTTTTCGAAACACCGGGATACGTCCCTATGTTTCTCATTTCTTTTCGAAACACCGGGATACGTCCCTATGTTTCTCATTTCTTTTCGAAACACCGGGATACGTCCCTATGTTTCTCATTTCTTTTCGAAACACCGGGATACGTCCCTATGTTTCTCATTTCTTTTCGAAACACCGGGATACGTCCCTATGTTTCTCATTTCTTTTCGAAACACCGGGATACGTCCCTATGTTTCTCATTTCTTTTCGAAACACCGGGATACGTCCCTATGTTTCTCCTACCTTTCTGAAACTCCGGGATGCGTCCCTATTGCTAGGTGGTCCTGGAACCATAGCTTCAGAAGGCTCCAATATCCCCTGAGGTTCATTGGACTTGTACTGATAGACTTTGTCAGGTCGTAGACTCAGTTCAAGGGTAATTAGGGCCAGAGAAGGCTAGTCAGGCATAGACCACCAGTACAACAGCTACCAGATCAGTGATCTTTGAGCAGTCGGGCTGAGATTTCCGAGCCTATTGCCGACACAGATATACCGGTTGCTCAGTTAGATTAGAACAGTATGTCGAGTCTGGAAGAGATGGTGCGCCAACTCCAGGATAGTATGAAAGCCATGCAGCAAGACACTGTCCGTCAAGCAGAATTCGCCAAGCAACAGGCTGTGGTCATAGCCCAACAGGCAGAGACAATTCCTAGGTTGGAGCAGCAAACTGGAGTATCTACATCACACCAGGCTCCTTTCCCACCAAGAGTTCCCATACTCGGGGAGGTAACCCACGTCCAGGATGATACGGACATTCCAGTCGGGCCAGCTCCGCTCCTGGTTCTACCCCAGCTATCCAAGACACCCATCAACCTACCGGACTCCCCTTTTGAGTTAGAGACTGATCCAACGGCGCTAAAGATGAGCAAGCTTGAAAGGTTGTTCAAGAAGGCTCAAGGCATGAAATCCGTCCCGGACATCGAGGATGGGTATACCGATGCAGCTGTGACGCTGCCAGACAGATTCAAGATGCCATATATTGACCGTTTCGATGGGTCCGGGGATCCCCTGGTGCATTTGTAGCTGTTTTCGGACATACTAAGGCCGATGGGCCTCACCATATTACAGAAGCTATCATTGTTTGGCCGGACCCTGTCTGGGATAGCCGCAATCTGGTATGCGAAATTGGAGAACTCTGTGAAACAGAATTGGGAAGAGATGACTGAGGCCTTCTGTGATCAATACTCCTACAACACACAGATTGAGGTCACAACTCGTGATCTTGAAGTCACCCACCAAGAGCCAAATGAGGGTTTTTCAGAGTTTGTGGCGAGGTGGAGAGCAAAGGCCTCGATGATGGCTACAAGGCCTTCCGACAAAGACCAGATAAGGATGGTTGTGCGCAACCTCCAACCCAAACTAATGCAGAAAATGATCATGCTCCCCTTCCCTACCTTTTCAGATCTACATGAGATGGGGGTACAGATCGAGGATGCTATGAAGCAGGGCCTTATTGATCAGGAGAAGGAGCAGCCAAGGAAGGCGTTTACCCGAAGTTCGAATGCGACCACCAGCAATGATGCAGCTGCTAGGACCTCAGATGTGGGCATGGTCGCCACCACTACACCAAGAGCAGCAACCCCCTTTGTTGGTGCATCCACTTCAAACCCCCGAACTTCAGACTATCTACCCCGAGGCAAGAGGGTTTTCACCCCACTCTTTATGTCATTGTCTAAAGCCCTGGGGGTCCTACTCAGGAAAGGACATCTGAAACCGTTGGAACAACGGCCTCTACCCGATCCTCTCCCTCCAAAGCATGACCTGACTAAGTACTGTGCTTTTCATCAACAAATCGGTCATAACACCGACAGTTGCGTCCGTCTCCGCCACGAGATACAAAATTTGATTGACAACAAAGTCATCCCCGCACCAGGTCCTGCAAAGTCTATTGGCACTTGATCGGTGAACTTGTGGGGATAATGTGATGTGATCGAGGGACGAACCACCTGCGGGCGGCGCTCAGTTTACTCTTGATGTGGCGTATGGCATGCACTGTTTTGAGCATTTTGCGAATGCTAGCTTTTGTGCTTTCTGACTTGGGTATTGGGTCAGTCTTGTCATTTTGTATTGAGTCAGTCTTTTCATACTGAGTCAGTCGGGTCTGTCTTGTCTTTCCATGTTTGGCACTTCTTTTCAAAAATCTGTCTCTCAAAACGATTTGCCAGATTTGGACTCTTTGGTTCAAGATTAAGAACTGTGACACAAATCGAGTCCGAGCTGTAGTGACCCCAAATGAACAGAACAAGACTCACCCTCTCGGGGCTTTCGGAGACGTCTACACTAAGCTTCTTGAGGAAGCTAAGACAAATGTCCAAGCTTCCCCAAGAAGCTAGACCAAAAGGGTGCGAAGGGTGCAATTCCTCCATACACGTGTATGGAGGACAGGCCCATGCACTCCAGCTGGCACAGCTGGCATGCACAAGGCCTGCAAAAGGCAAAAAGGGGTTACCGGCCAGAAAAGGAGTCCATCGGCCAAATAAATAGTTGGCTGACCTCACAAAGTGCCGACCGGCCATCACCAATGGCCGGTGGCAAGAAGACACGGCTGGTGGCCTCAAGACATGGCCGGTGAGGCGTGGGGATGGCCAACAAGCCATTCTCTACCTCCCAAAGCAAAAACCAACAAGTGTTTGGTCCAACCAAGCACAAGACAACCGACTAGAGAGATCCTGAGGCAAGGCGCGTAGCCGAGACCTCTGGGGACTCAAAACAAACACGAATATAGATGATCACCGAGTGTTCAAACGGTGACGTCCAAGTCTTGAGGACGGTCAAAAATGGGGTGTCTACCGAAAAGAAAAAGGTTTTATCTCCTGAATCTAACCTTATCCTTCCAAAAAAGTTTTATCTTCCTGAATGTCCCATCCGGACCCAACCTTATCTCACCAATCAAACCATCGCAAAGAGTCCGAATACGTCCGTCCCATTCCAGGGTTTACGCGACAACTACTTGCGCAAGACTTAAACTTCAATTGGGGAGCACATCCCCTCAATCCATACATAACACATTATCATCTCTTCATTATACAAGTGATCGAAAACCCACTACCATCCCAATTAAGTTTTCCGTTTGGATCAATGTTTTAAGTCAAGTTAGAACAACTCAACAAGATAGTAATATCCACATAAGCATGCATCATTAAAATGAAGAAGATAAGGAACATAACCATAACATATGAAACATCATACCAAGACATGATCATAAACTAATAAGCATATTCATGTACACAGGAGCATAAAACTCACATGCAAAACTAAATTTCCAGATTCAATACCACTTAAAGATTAAAGTCAAAAGGGATATTTTAGATTTTTACCAAACTTGGCCTTCCTATGGTTCATAGAGAATTTAATCTAGTTTTCAGAACATGTTTTGGAAATGTGATAGCTTTTCTAGATTTTTAGTTATTTAAGAAACACTCCAGCGCTGTCCAAATTTGTCGATCGTTACGAAAATTGGATTTTCTTGCAAACCGATCACTATTTTTCAATGAAACCAATTTTAATGGAAAGCTAACTCCTTAAGGAATATTTTTACATAAAATGGAGGTCCGGGATATTTTTATACTTTGTTCTAGAAATTTTGAAAGTTGGCTGTGAAAATAGATTTTTAAGGCACAATACCCAAAACAAGAAGATTTGTGAGAAACGGATCCACTAAGGGAAATTTTGTCATTTCTTTTGTGATGAGAACATGCTAAATAATATATATTAAACTCAGAAAATTAGCTTGAAGGTGTGCCTTTGGAAAGTTTGAGAGATTGGTATGAAAAAGATAGTTTTGTACCAAAATGAGGGGAACTACAAGAGAGGTAGAATCATGGCTCAGCTCTTATCATTTTTAACACAAGGAAATCATTAATAACACATCTGAAAACAATGTTTAGATCCCTTAAGAACATGTATTTGAAAAGGAAAATAAAAGAGAGAGTTGTGTTGTGGCTTACTTGCTAGGCTTGAACAAGGTTGCTCTCCTCTTCCTTCCTCTCCCTCTCAAGACTTCTCTCTTGCTCTCCTTTCTCTCCTCTAAGCCGAATGTATGTGAGTGTGTGTTGTTTGCGTATGACATGCTAGGGGGTGGTTGTATTTATAGGCAATTTTGGTGTAAAAAGACATAAAGGCCCACTAATTGGAATTGGATTGAAAAGTTTGGATTTACTTGGAGTCTAATGGAATAGGGAGTGATTACGGAACTTAATCATGTGATTAGACAATATTTAGTTGGCCTCTAATTGGAATGGAACTAGTGTTGGGAACACAGCCTTAGATTTAAGGGTACTAGGTACTAGAGCTCCTAGAATGTCATAATTACAAGTCTTGAAAATAGGTCCCTCACATTCTCCTAGTTTGGCCGGCCATGGGGAAGGGAAACGGAGAATATTTTATTCAATATAGGTACTATGGACATATTTCCCAATGTATATATATATAGATCTCAAATTGATTTGATGGTATCTATAGTATAAAAAGTACATGTACTATTTTTGGGTTAATTTTTGAAATTAATAAAAAAAAGTGAGGGTTTGGAATTAAACTCATGTATTGGAACCTTATTTACGTAGAATTAAATTAAATTACACTAAGGAACCTAATTCGGCTAGGATATTCCTGTTTCGATAAAAATTAAAAAAAAAAAAGCTAACTGACAAGATTCGAAATAATTTAAGAAACTGAGGGGCTTTCAAGGAAATAATTCAAACATAAGGATTTTTAAAGAGAATACATTTTTTTGTCAGGGGCTTCACACTTCTTGTGTAGTGCTCTTTACTAGCCTTGTGCTTTAGGCCCTCTAGCATGCCTTATTTGAGATGTTTGTATGATGTGGTGTCATTTAACATGCAATTTTAGAGCATATAGCCTTTTCATACTCTCATGTATATCACTCTTTAATTGTGTTTAAGAGTTGTGCCTCATGTCTTGTTGATGAGATGAACATCATTTTCTTGCCTTTTATGCTATCATTTTAGAGCATTTTGGCCACTGTTTTGGCACGCATGAGGTCTATTTAGGGCTGGTTTAGTCCATTGAGCATTGTATTGCATGTCTCTAGTGTTGTGTCCTTCACCAGTTTCATCATTTTAGTCCCTTAACATGTTATGCATGTGTTGTTTACATAATTAGAGTCTTGTGTTTCATGCCAAGCATAGCATGCTGTTTGCATTGCATGGTGTTCAATCAGATGTCATATTGAACACAAGGTGAATTGGTCCATTTCATACTCAAAGTGATGAAAATGGGCCAATTCCCTTTGTCTCCATTGCCTTTGATCCTCTAATGATAAGGCTGTGGTCTTAGAGTCTTGTTTGCATTGCATTTATTGAATTTGTGTAAGATTGGATCTTTGGCCATCATGCATTGCATGCTTGATTAATGGTTTTGGATCCAATAGTGCCTCTTCCTTGATGTTTTGAAATGAAACGGAGTGGCATAGTACACACATGCCCTAGGGAGACCCGCCCTTTTCTCTGTTTTTGTGCTCTGTTGCAGAATGGTGTCACAGCACACCAGTGGTCGGCAGTGCCACATTGATGGCCGGCACCCTTCCATCCTTGGCCGGCAGAGGCCCACTTTTGGACGGCAGGTGGTCGGCCGCCACCTTTCATGGCCGGTAGGCCACTGGTGCACTCCCCAACTTTGATTTGGTATGGTTCAGCAACTAGTTCTTGAAGACACCCTGCAGATAGAGCCTCAAGAGAGCAAACTGGAGAACTTTTCGGGGCGAAAACCGAGGCATGCATGTTCAAATTTCTTCAACTTGCTGGGGCAGCATAGTTTAAAGCTTTGCTTGTTAGTTAGCTTGAATTTGTAAATTACTTAATTTGTTAATTAATTAAAGTGTTGTAATAATTAGTGATTAGTTTGCTAGTTATTTAATTTGTTGTGTAATAATTTCTTGAAGACACCCTGCAGATAGAGCCTCAAGAGAGCAAACTGGAGAACTTTTCGGGGCGAAAACCGAGGCATGCATGTTCAAACTTCTTCAACTTGCTGGGGCAGCATAGTTTAAAGCTTTGCTTGTTAGTTAGCTTGAATTTGTAAATTACTTAGTTTGTTAGTTATTTAATTTGTTGTGTAATAATTAGTCTAATTAGCTTAATTAGATTAGTTAGCTTAGCTCAGCTTAGATTTGCTTTAGCTTATTCGGACCCTCCGTCGAGAGGGAAAATTTTGTAATAAGGGTGCGTGCGTGTGTGCATGCCTTCCAACCCCCACTTCTTTCTCCATTTTACTTATCATTTTTGAGGGTTGGTTTAGGACATATTTCGATTAGCATACCTTATGCTTTGCATGTTTGCATCATTCATTTATCTTGCATGCACCGGGCTCGGTGCATCATTCAAACTGCATTGTATTTCAATACTTACTTGAATACGTGTTTCAAAACATGTTATCAAGTGTTGCATTCATATGCCATCTTAGCAAGTCGAGCCTATTTTAGTTGTATTTTTGCATGTGTTGCATTAGGCATCTTAACATAGCGAGGATCATGCATTGATTTTCTAATTAGCTTCTGTTTTGGCTGGCAATACACTGTAAATGTTTACGCTTTAGCATCCTTGCATGTGTGTAAGTGACTGCCATGATAGGATTGCCATGAGGGTATTTGCTTAAGTGTTTAACTGCATATGCCTGTGGATGAAGGCTTCATTGCTTGAATTGGAACAATTCATCAAATGTGAGTTTTAAGCCCACTTTGCGGAGTGGCAAATCATGTTGTTGTAAGCCCATTTGAGGGTGGCAAATCCGCGTTTTAGCATACTTGCGAGTAGCACTTCCAAACCATTTTCGAAAAATGAACATGAGATGTTTTGTTCCAAATCGAGTGATTTAGTCTATACTTGTATGTTGTGCGCATCACATAGTAAGGTTAGCTAATAAACCGGAATAAGAACACATGTGCCTTCAAAAACAACATATTGTGTTAGTAGAGGCCGATCCTTTGATCGGTCGAGTGGGGGTGCTCATGTTATGACCTTCCCCTCTTGTACCCAAGTTCCCGATCCGAGACAACTTTAGTGATGACGGACATGTGGCCTTTGGCATGAGTCAAGGTTTCCTAAATTTCCCAAAACAAAATATTTAGGTGGCGACTCTGAAATCTGGCAAAGCAGTCCATGTTTGGCGTTTTTGATTCAAAATTGATTTTTCAAAACCAATTGCCGAATTTGGACTCTTTGGTGATTTATCAGTCTTACATTGCACTTTGTGAGATTAGATTCAGAACCGTGATAGGAGTTCGAACTGTAGTAGCTAGAACCCAATTTGCGTCCTCTCCGAAAAGGAGGGCGCGCGGAGAGAGTTCGGGCGGTCTACAGTTTCTGGCAACTTTTCTGGGGATTTAGAGAACTTGACTCGAACTCATGATATGTTATTTTGTCAGCACTTGTGTGTTTCTTTGCATTGCATTTGCATTGGTGCGCTTAAGTCATAGTGTTTGCCATCTGCTATTCCTGAATGGTTTACCGGAGGCTTGCTTGGAAAAACGTGCCATAAGGCTGACTGATTACGGGCTCTGCCATGGTCGGAACACAAACCTCAATTTTGCCGAGGCACCATTCTTGACCATTCGACCTAGTTGCATATCGGAAGCCATAGAGACCATTCCAAACTAGGACAGGTTGCTTACCTAAATGTAGGTTGTTTGAAACCGCATGCGTGCGTAGTGAATCCCTAACTCCTGAGGAAATTAAGATAGGGAAACCCAACCCCACTATAGGGGTGTTTTAGCTCTCTTTAACTGCTATGTGCTTTACAGTGAAACTGTACAAGGTGTGCATATCAGTTATGAGTTGGTATCTATTTTGGTGTAGAATTCAGTAGAGAGCACAGTCATTCAGCTATGCTCATATCTGTCTTGGTGAAATCAGGCTTAGGTGCTGTCTATTTTCTCTTTTGCTAGGTAGTCCTGGAACCACAGCTTCATAAGGCTCTGATATCCCTCGGGTACATTGGACTTGTGTTAATAGACTTTGTCAAGTCAGTGATTTAGTTCAAGGGCAACAAATGTTTCCTTCGCCAGTGGTAAGGCAAAGAAGGGCCAGTCAGGCACAGATCACCAGTTCAATAGTCTCCAGTTCAGCGGTCACTATTTACATCACCTGTGCGCAGTTGGGCTTAGTTTCCTATTTCCACCTCAGAAAGAGAAAACTCACCAGATCCAATAGATCAGCCCCTTTTAGCCAGTATGAGTATGGAAGACATGATGCGTCAGCTTCAACAGACTATGGAGGCCATGCAGTGGGATGCTGCCCGCCAAGCGGAGATTACCTCCTGCCAGACCGAGGTCATGGCCCAGCAGGTCGAACTCATCGCCCGGCTGCAACAGCAGTAGCAAAAAATACAATAGGGAACAACTTCTGCGTCCCACCCACCTCTAGTAGAAATTCCTGCATCAAGGGCTCCTGTCCCTACCACCAATGCCCAGGAGAATATAGATGTCCTAGTGGATTCCACTCCACCTCAGACTTCCAAAGCAGAGGCCTACCCAATTGAGGCCCCTTTCGAGTTCGAAGTGGATCTAACTGTATTAAAAGTGAGCAAGCTTGAAAAGCTGTTCAAGAGAGCTCAAGACGTTAACTCCATTCCAGACATAGAGAATGGTTACACAGATTCGACAGTGACATAGCCAGACCGGTTCAAGATGCCACATATAGACCATTTTGATGGTTTTGGAGATCCTATGGTACATCTGCGGCTGCTCTCGGATATCTTACGGCCAATGGGCCTCTCCAGATTACAAAAGTTATATCTCTTCGGTCGGATCCTGTCGGGTGTTGTGGCCATCTGGTACGCTAAGTTAGAGGATTCGATAAAACGGAGTTGGGAAAAGATGGCTGAGGCTTTCATCGCCCAATATTCGTACAACATGTAAATCGAGGTCACAACTCGTGATCTCAAAGCAACTAGACAAGAGCTGAAGGAGGGCTTTGTAGGAGATCAACCCAAATTGAGTTGGCAGCCACATGGAAGGGTGGCCAACCCACATGGTAAAAGGAAAGCAAAAGAGGTTGGCATGAGTTGGCAAGCCATGAGGCTTGAGTTGGCAGCCATGAGGCTTGCCATGCGCCAGCAACAAAGGAGAAAGCATGGAGTTGGCCATGTGAAGTCTTCACATGGTGGGACAAAGCTTTCAACTGGACAGCAGCTCAAAGGAGAATATTGGGCTGGCAGCCAACACACCCATGAGGCCTCCTCCACCTTCTGTTTTGGTGTATAAAATGGAATGGTGATGGTGAGTTGAATACACGGCAAACATAGCAAGCAAGAGAGAAACACACTGCTGAGAGAGAGGCACAAAACAGAGAGAGAGCTAGTGAGAGCTATATTCTGTTTGTGTATCAGAGAGTGTGAGAGAGTATGTTATATAGAGAGACAGTGAGTTGAGAGTGTGTAATCTCCTCCATTTGTTAATATATAAGAACATCGCTCCCGTGGACGTAGGCCGGTTTGCCGAACCACGTTAAAAGTCATGTGTTTTTGCTTGTGAGTGTCCCCTGGTGTGCCCAAGATCCACAACAATTGGTATCAGAGCCCGGGTGGAAAAAAATCGAGTTTTTTCCGAAAGTGTCCAGATTTCGAAGTGGTCGAAATCCACTTTTGACCATACCAGGAGGAAGGTCAAGAGGAGAGGAGTCCAAAACTTCAAACCACAGGCCAATCGGAGCTCTAACGCGCCGCCACGCGCCACCTGAATATCGAGAGTGAAGGCCACTCTCACCCACGCGCCCCACGCGCCGACGAAGGAAGAAGACGAGTGGGGGCGCGCGTGAAGCTGACGTCAGGCTGACGTCATCCTGAGCCGAGCCGAGCCGTCGAGCCGTTGACCGCGCCGCTGACCAGGCCGAGCCGCGCCGGAGCCGCGCCGCCAGCCAAGCCGCGCCGCTGAGCCGCCGTTGACCGCGCCCCTGCGCCGTTGACCGAGCCGCTGACTGCGCCGTTGACCAGCCGATCCGGAGGAATTATCTGGTGCTTCTCAGGCGCACCAGATTCAGCAAATCTGAACCGTTGAAACTGTTTTGGCTAGATCTAGGCCATTCGGAGTCCGTTTTTTGGCGATCCAATAGTGCGTTCCAACTATTTGAAATATTCCGGACCCATCCGTACGGTCAGATTCTTAAATCGGAATTTCTTTAAAAAGGGAAGAAATTTACAATGGCAGGAAAAGGCGCAAGTTTCATGATTGAGCCTTTTAATGGTAGTAATGACTTTACCCTGTGGCAGCAAAGGGTGAAAAACATTTTAACACGAGAAGGTCTGGTGAAAGCTCTTCTCAAAAAGTCCAACAAACCGGAAGACATGAAGGATGACAAGTGGGAGGAGTTGAGGGAATTGGCAAACAGTACAATTCAGTTGTATCTCGGGAACAACACACTCCGGGAAGTCATCAGTGAAGTAGATCCGGCGGAGCTATGGGCAAAGTTAGAGATGAGGTACAAGTTAAAGTCTTTGACAAACCGGTTATCTCTGAAGAGGTAGCTATATACACTTATAATGCCAGAAGGTGCGAACCTCACAGAACATCTGGACGAGTTCAATAGGATCACAATGGAATTGGACACCATTGGAGACAAGACCCAGGAGGAAGATAGGGCTATGATCTTGTTGGTCTCTCTACCTGCATCATATGAGCATCTCAGGACAACTCTATTGTACGGGAAGGATGCTCTTGGACTGGATGAGGTGATTGCTACGCTCATTTCTCATGAGTCGATGAAGAAACAGGAAGGTAGCAGTAGCAAACACCCAGAAGGAAATGCCATGGTTGCCTCAGAAAATGAGCAAGGCAGAGGTAGGTCCAATGATAGACGGGGTAGATCCAAATCAAGAGGACGTTCGCAATCAAGGTTAGGCTTCAGGAGAAAGTGTTATTACTGTGATCAGGAGGATCACCTCATAAAAGACTGTGCAAAGCTCAAGGAGGACAAGGCACACAAGGAACAGGCGAGCTCATCAAATGTCGCTGCTGCAGTAAATGCTAAGGATGAGTATGCATTTACAGTTTCGTCGAGTATGACGAAACCTGACTGGATCTTAGATTCCGGAAGCACATATCATATATGCATGGATAAGAAACTTTTTTCTACCTACCAAGCCAAGGATGGAGGTATTGTTCGAGTGGCTAACAACACTGTGAGTAAGATTGTTGGCATGGGAACATTACGGCTGAGAATGGAAGATGGAAAAATTTTTACGTTGGATGGAGTCCGACACGTGCCAAGACTGAAGAAGAATCTAATTTCCTTAAGTATGCTAGACATGAAGGGTTATAGCTTCACATCTAGCAAAGGAAATCTCAAAGTCATCCATGGAGATACGGTGATGCTACATGGACGACTGGAGGGGAATCTGTACAGGCTTGTGGAGAAGGTTGTGACAGACGGAGCTACTGTCACTTACCGGGCAAGACGTACAAGACATGCACAGAAGAGACATAGGGCCCAGCAGACATGGCAACCAAAGTGTACAAGAACGCATGGAGGCAGTTCGGAGGTGCACAAGACGGAGCCATTGCGGCCAATTTTAAAGACAGCTCAGAGCAAAGAGACCAAGACAGCAAAGCATCTCCCAGGGAAGAAAGTTTCTTTTGCTCCTAAATTAGAGACATATTGGGATCTCTCCAAGACTGGATGGAAGGGAGAGATGCCATCTCAAAGAGTTGCCAAGTAAGCTTTGCATGGCACCCCAGTGAGGGGGTGCCGGTCACTCCAGGCAGGGGGTGCTATTATGGATCACCTCATATGGGTTGATGGGGTGATTTGTAGGAGATCAACCCAAATTGAGTTGGCAGCCACATGGAAGGGTGGCCAACCCACATGGTAAAAGGAAGGCAAAAGAGGTTGGCATGAGTTGGCAAGCCATGAGGCTTGAGTTGGCAGCCATGAGGCTTGCCATGCGCCAGCAACAAAGGAGAAAGCATGGAGTTGGCCATGTGAAGTCTTCACATGGTGGGACAAAGCTTTCAACTGGACAGCAGCTCAAAGGAGAATATTGGGCTGGCAGCCAACACACCCATGAGGCCTCCTCCACCTTCTGTTTTGGTGTATAAAATGGAATGGTGATGGTGAGTTGAATACACAGCAAACATAGCAAGCAAGAGAGAAACACACTGCTGAGAGAGAGGCACAAAAGAGAGAGAGCTAGTGAGAGCTATATTCTGTTTGTGTATCAGAGAGTGTGAGAGAGTGTGTTATATAGAGAGACAGTGAGTTGAGAGTGTGTAATCTCCTACATTTGTTAATATATAACAACATCGCTCCCGTGGACGTAGGCCGGTTTGCCGAACCACGTTAAAAGTGTTGTGTTTTTGCTTGTGAGTGTCCCATGGTGTGCCCAAGATCCGCAACAGGCTTCTCTGACTTCGTAACCCATTGGAGAGCCAAAGCTTCTATGATGACCACTAGGCCGGCTGAGAAAGACCAGATAAGGATGGTCGTGTGGAATCTGCAACCAAAGTTGATACAGAGGATGATTGTCTTACCCCTCCCCACCTTTGCTGACCTCCATGAGATTGGGGTACAGATAGAAGATGCTATGAAACAAGGTTTGATTGACCACGAAAGAGAGTCACCCAAGAAGGGTTATACACGCAGTTCGAATGCGACCACCAGTGGTGATGCAGCTGCAAGATCTTCTGAAGTTGGAATGGTCACCACCACTCCGAAAATAGCCACCCCCTTTGTTGGTACGTCCAATCCAAACCCCCAAACTTCGAACTATCTACCCTGAGGCAAGAGGGTTTTCACCCCACTTTATATGCCTTTGTCTAAAGCTCTAGGGGTCCTATTCATGAAAGGACATCCGAAACCGTTAGAACAACGGCCTCTACCCGATCATCTCCCTCAAAAGCATGACCCGGCTAAATACTATGTCTTCCATCAGCAGCACGGTCAAGATATCGACTTTTGCATCAAACTACGTTATGAGATTCAAGATCTCATTGACAACAAGGTAATAGCACCTCCAGAAAAACCAAATGTCAATCAAAACCCTCCACCTAGGTAAACTTCATCCAAACAACGGCCGACCCGTTTGACCCCGGTATATACATCACCCTAGCCCATTTACCCAAGCCTGAAGTGTTCATTCTAGTCAGCATAGACTTATGCATGATGGGTACACCTGAACCCTAATCATCTCAAACCCATGTACCCACTACTTCTAAGCTGGGAGGCATGATTGAAGATTTGCAAAGAATTGTGGCAGATTTAGCCTTTGGGATTTTGGCTCCATCATCGACCACATCAAGGGCCAGAGATTTCAATCCAAAAGGCTCCTCAATCTTGGGGCGAGCTACAATTGAAAAGGGCCATCTCAAATCCCTTGAGCCTCGGCCTCTCCCGAATTCCCTTCCAGCCAAGCATGATCCGGCCAAGTGCTGTGCCTTCCATTAACAAGTCGGCCATGACACTAACATGTGTTTTCGTCTTTGCCATGAAATACAAGATCTGATTGACAACGAGGTTATCGTCGCACCTGGTCTTGCAAAGTCTATCGGCACTGGATCAGTGAACTTGGGGGATAATGTGATCATATGATCGGGGAATGAACCACTGTTTTGAGAATGCTATTTATTTTACTTTTTGACTTGGGTATTGGATCAGTCTTGTTGTGTTGTATTGAGTCAGTCTTTTTGTACTGAGTCAGTTGAGTCTGTCTTGTTGTATCGAGTCAGTCCTGTTGTGTCAAAGTTAGTTGATTTCGGGAGTGTTACCTCGGACATCACTATCGTGTTTTGTTTTTGTCTTTTTGCTTTCTTTTGAGTCTGTTTGCGTCTATTTCTATCCTTGAGCCAGAAGATCTAAATGAAATAGCAATGATTTTTCCCCTTCTGCGTCTATTTCTGCTATTGAACCAGTTGTGCTAAAAGTTCTGAATGAGATGGCAGTAATTGACCAAAACTGTGTTGTTTCTGTGCCTTGAAATCATTGCATTGACTTAAGTTTTTCAAAACTTTTTAAACACTGTGATGAAAACAAAGAGGGAGGAATTCCTCGGGATTTGCAAAAATTTGATCAATTGAGAGAAAGAGAGGCATGCTAAACCCTTAATGAATGAGATCATGTTTCTTAATGTAAGTACTGAGAAGGATTCTGGCTTGATCCAGATTGGTTCTACATTGTCTTCAGCACGAGTGATTAGTCGCTTTCTTGAACGATTACAAAAAATATTTTGCGTGGTTTTGCAAAGACATGCATGGAATTGATCTTAAGATTGTGCAGCATAGGATCGCTCTCAGCCTCGAGAATCAACCCCTTTTGCTTTCAAACCTTGAACTTGGATTCAGAATGTTCAACGGTCAACTACAATAGGAGGCCCGTCAGGCCAGATTCGAAGCCGCCCTCGAACTATGGGCAAGAAAAGTTAAATCAAGAAGGTCAAATGTGATCAAAGGAAGCTTGCAAAGATGAATGAGAAATAGCCCTTGAACTATGGGCAAAAAGGTCAGATGTGCTCAAAGGTTCAAAAGATGGATCATTCTGCAAACCAATGAAGACTGGAAAGAAAGTCAAATTCCAGAATCCGAAAGAAGAAAATTTATTGCTGAAGGACAATCAAGTTCCTATTCGCAACACTAGGGGCGACTTTAGCCCCCATTAGATAGACTTCTACATCATCAGCAAACAACAGCCATTCTCCTAGATTCAAATGGCTTCGAGATTCTACAACCAATTAACATGGACAAGTTACACTTTTCTATCCTTGAGAGGTTCGCTGGGCCGAAAACCCGGAAGGGCGACCCAGGCAAAACTTAGAGTAAGAGAAAAAGAAGAAAAAGAACAGAATTGAAAAAAGAATAAAAAGAAAAGAATGAAAATGAAAAGAAAAAGAAAGAAGAAAAGCAAAATAGAGCTCGCAAGGTTAAAAACCCGGAAGGGCGGCCTTGGCAAAAGTTAGAGCATAAAATGAAAGGTTAATACCCGAGTGTACCTTAACCCAGAACTCCGTCAGGCTTGATTCCCATCTTTGGGATATGTAGGCAACTTCATTCTGAAGTCCAGCCATAAACACTTCCAAATCGACTATGTCCATGTAATTGTTCTGATCATCTTTGTCTTCTCTGTATCTGAGAGTTCAGTGGTGATTGTCACTTCGAGGATTGATTACAGTGTGCTGTGGTGCCATTCAGACAAGGGGCAACTTTCCCCTGCCGTGCAGTGCCATTGAGACAAGGGACAATTTTCCATTGTTTTGGATCTAAGGTTGTGCATCTCAAGAGTAAATTCTATGTTGGTCGAGCAGTGGCCATTTACAAAAAATAGTTTTTGAGAATTTTTAATGAAGTTGACTAATGCTCTTGAAAATTAAAAAATAGTTTTTGAGAATTTTTAATGAAGTTGACTAATGCTCTTGAAAATTATTCCATTTTTTCAAAACTGGACCTTTTCTTGGACCCAAAAAAGGAAAATTTTCAGTGCTCATAACCTAACTTGCATGATTTCAAATTAGAAAATTGAAAAAGCGTGTTAATCAAACTCTCATGTTGGTCAAAATTGTTTTAGTAGAAAGCCAAAACAAAAAATGGTCAAAATGATGAACTAGGGGCACAGTTGAGTCAGGTTTTCTGTCTGTTCTCCGTTGTCAGTATATTTGTCGGAAAGGGCACCATATTTGCCAGAAAGGGCACAACTGAAGCTAACAACAAAGGAGCTGAAAGCTCTCTCATCCTCCAAGCAGCAAGGTACCAAGTCAAGTATGAAGCACAAGCCAAAATGGAGCAGGGTATTCCATTCCCTCATCTAGACAGGTCTGATCACATCCAAACTGGCCAAGGGCGTCGTCAACCAATGTCAATTGCGGATTTGCTGCACATCCAATCGCGTCACAACCCCTCTGTGGAAAAGCTCACTATTGTGAGTGGAAGAAGGAGAATCTAGTAGAATACTAGGGGCAAGAGCCCACAACTTCCTGTTTATCCATCAACCACTCAAGGGAGGGATAAAAAAATAAGAGAGATTAAAGAATAGAGAGATGTGCGTTGAGATAAAAAGTGAGAAAAGGGTTTTTCAGAAAAATAGAGATTGAGTGCTAGAGTGATGTGAGAATTACAAATGAGAAAGAGTGGGAAACAATACCTAGAGAAACAGGCTCCCTGTGCACATTTAAGTCTTGTGTTTTGTTGTGTTTTTGTTTGTCTCGATTCTTGTTTTGAGTCGTTTCGAGTGTCAATAGATGTGTTTAGGTTGTTTTCCGTTGTTGAGTCATTTTTGTTGTGGTCATTCGTAGGCTCAATACCCGGTTAAGAACTCATTTCTCAATTTCAAATTCAAAAATAAAATCGTTTTGTGCTCGGAGTGCTGTGCCATTCTCCCCATTTGTGCAAAACAGGATTTGTTCTTTCATAAAACTGCAGGGTTCAACCCAGGTCATGTGAGAATAGTAAAACTAGGATCTATCTGAAGCTATATGGGTTCCAGACTACAAAGCAAAAGAAAAGAGGGAAAATGTTAGGCATCTGAGTTTGTTTTAACTTCAGTAAGTTTCGTCATTGCATTCCGGATGTACCTCTTCAGGCCTTGTCAATGCTTCGAAGTATGAGTGTGCCTCTACCTCAAGCTCAAGATCAAGTTTGCTTCAAGCCAGAATGGCAATTAGAAGTGCTCTTTCTGAGTACCATTTCCCTGTCAGACGCATCTTGGCTGTGTTTACAATGAGTTCCTAGGAGACCAACTGCGACGGTGGAAACTAGAGTTCGAATGGCTGATGCCTAGAACGTGAAGGTTCGGGATTTCCAAGACTAAAGTCTAATTTAAATACCTAGGGGTGAAATCTGTATGGAAGCCCCATAGGTTGAGATAGCGTATATGCACCTCAATTTTGGATACTGAACCAACCTAGTCTGTCACCCCGCTGGAGAAAAGGGAAAATTGTGAATATGGTTGGGAAGAGAACAGGCATCCAAAGTGTTCTACGTGAAGAATCCTTTTTAGCATTTCAAAACCTTTATACTGTGAGTTGAAGGAAAGAATTCGAAGAATGCAAGGTAAGAGTTTGAAGAACGCAAGGGGAGATCCCGTCAGAGTAGAGCAGTTCATCGCCACTCACCCCATGAGGTGCCTTCTAAAGCGCCGCTATGTTTGTTTATTGCATTCCTTAAACATCATGCATTGTATTGCATTATACCTATCAAGTTTCTTTCTCATTTATGCACGATATTGTATGTATGGTTCATTTGAAGTTGGCGCAACCAGACGATATTGGATGTGCGGTTCATTCAGAGAAGTTTCGTTTAAGATCGATTATGTTTTGTGCATCCATCGCATATGTTCATTTAGTGTATCTATCACACTTTGTTCACCTACTGTATCTATCACACTTTCTTCACCTTGTGTATCTATCACACTTTGTTCACCTTGTGTATCTATCACACATGCTTCCTTTGTGTATCTATCACACTCTCTTCATTTAGTGTATCTATCGCACATGTTCACCTTTGTGTATCTATCGCACATATTGACCTTTTGTGTATCTATCGCACATGTTCATCTTGTGTATCTATCGCACATTCTCATTTTGCGTATCTATCGCACATATTCACCTTTTGTGTATCTATCGCACATGTTCATCTTTGTGTATCTATTGCACATATTCACCTTTTGTGTATCTATTGCACATGTTCTCCTTTTGTGTATCTATCGCACATGTTCACCTTTTGTGTATCTATCACACATATTCACCTTTTGTGTATCTATTGCACATGTTCTCCTTTTGTGTATCTATCGCACATGTTCACCTTTTGTGTATGTATCACACATATTCACCTTTTGTGTATCTATTGCACATGTTCTCCTTTTGTGTATTTATCGCACATGTTCACCTTTTGTGTATCTATCACACATATTCACCTTTTGTGTATCTATCGCACATACTCACCTTTTGTGTATCTATCGCACATATTCACCCCTTGTGTATCTATTGCACATGTTCACTTTGTGTATCTATTGTACATGTTCATTTTGTGTATCTATCACGCATGTTCACCTTGTGCATCTATTGCACATGTTCACTTTGTGTATATATCGCATTTAATCTTGTGTACCCTGGGCATTATTGTTCTTTCTCCTCGTGCGCGTGGCGTGTTAGGCTGTCTTTAGTTAAGAGCATTTGGACGTGTTCCAATGCTTATACCACTCCGAAACACTACGACATGTCCCTATGTTTCTCCCTCTTTGGTTAAGAGCATTCGGAATGTGTTCCAATGCTTATACCACTCCTTTGGTTGAAAACGCTGGGACGTGTCCCTATGTTTCTCCCTCTTTGGTTAAGAGCATTTGAAACGTGTTCCAATGCTTCTACCACTCTGAAACACTGGGATGTGTCCCTATGTTTCTTCCTCTTTGGTTAAGAGCATTTGGAACGTGTTCCAATGCTTATATCACTCCTTTTCCGTTCGCGTGCAATGCGTCGGAATCTTGTTTGAGACTTTGGGTGTTCCTGACAGTCGCCTTTAGCCTTTCCTGCGTGAGGCGCAATGAAGATTGCATAATTTATTACATCATTTCTATTGAAATGTGTGAGACTACTGTAACTTGTCGGCTTGCTTAAAATGTTGTATTTATTTTGCATAAATGTTTCATTACAGCTCCCTTTGCATGATCATAAGTTATGTTCTGCATCCTGCATATCATTTGCATCCTGCCCCAGAACTACGTTGGTTTGATTCCTTGCAAAGGGATATGTAGGCAGCCTGCGGGCGCAACCATTTATTTCTCAATATTTTGTTTGTTTGTCCAAGTCTTCGACCTTGTCAAAAATGGGTCATCTCTGGGCTTTGACATTCACTCACGTCATTTCATGACTTTGAGCTCTGTCAAAGAGGGGCAATTGTAGACACCATATTTTTGACCGCCCTTAAGACTTGGGCGCTACTGATGGTTCACTTGGTGGTGAAAGATGTGCAGGACAAAGGTTCGATTTCTTCGGCAAGGGGAGAGACAAATCCCAACCTTACACCCCTTTTTGGACCAAAATTATTTTGACCAAATGATTTTGAGACCTTAAAACCCTCTATTTAAAAATAGCTTTTGAAAAAGTTCCTACGATGTTCCGACGCGTACATTTTGTTAAATGTCGCACTTTTCGGTAAACCGAGCAAGGACAAATTGGAAATGAGTGAAGGAGAGATGAACTCTTTTGAAAAATATTTCAAAACACCTTGTTTAGGGGTTTGGAGTTGAAGAAAAGAGGAGAGGAGAGAAGGAACCAAGTTTGGGAGAAGTTCGACATGAATCCGGTTAGGATCGAAACTGAGCAGTCTTCACTCAAATAGGAATAACTTTTTGCACAGTTGGAATTTTGATGTGAGGCTCCACCATTGGAAATAAGACTTCCAGCGACTCAATTTAGGCTCAAGAATGACCTCAAAAGGAGTCCAGATGATAGAGTTATGTCCGGTTGAAGTCGAGCCCAAAAAACATATTTTTCTGTCCAACCAAAGGTGGAAGATGCTGGCCCTAAATGGGATTTTTTGGCCATGTGCCGGCCATAAATGGCCTAGGCTGGCCCCCGGCCATCCAATGGTGTCCCATGCCAGCCATCAATGGTCATGTGCCGGCCATTGATGGCAAAAAGCAGTTTTTGGCAGATATTTTGCTCCAGCTTGTTACAGCTGTCTCTCTTGAGATATTTTCACCCTAAAGCTTGTATTTTGCTATATATTGAAGCCATATATCTCATATTGAGAGGTTAGAACAATTTGGCAAAGGTTTGGGAGCCTGTCTCTCTAAATCCTCTCACTCTAGATTCCACTCTTTCTTGAGCATTTGTGCTTGAAGGCTTGCATACAACCATCGTCAACCTATCAACCCTTAACAAGAGTGGATCATCTTTGGGCTGGGGTAGCTTGGGAATTTTTTTGAGCTCCAAAAGGTGGTTTTGGCTCATGAAAAGTGGCTATTCTTGTGATGTGCTTGAAGGGTGAGCATCTCCCTCTTTTAAGCTTATTTTTGTACACAATCTTGGCCACCTTTGCATGCTGATTTTGGCCTAGTTGTCAACTAAAAAAACCTCTGTTTTTAAGTGTTTAAAATGGTGGTTTAGGCCTATTTTGTGTTAGGGGGTTGTCTCCGTTTTGTTCCTTAGCTTGTATAGCCTTTTGTGCCATCTTTCAAGGCTTTCAAACCATCTCTTTTTGGCCCTTTAACCACTAAATTCCAAAGGAATTTTAGTGGTGGAAAGGTGGTTTTGAGGTCCCAAATAGGAGGGGGTGGTCCTTCTCCTCTTGTCTTGTTTGCATGTTTTATTAGCTTACCAAATGAGCATGTGTTTCTACTTCTTTGTGGCTTTGTTCAAGCACATTTTTGTGACTTTTTAGACCTACTCTAACTCTATTTGTGGCTGGCTTGGCCACTTCTTGCATGCTTCTTACACTTGTAGTGTAAATCTTACTTACAACCTTAACATACTTGATGTTTTATCTTATTAATCTAGCATGTGTATGCTCCACTCTAGCATGTTTTTGGCTCTAATTTAGCATGCTTTACGACTGTTTTGAGTGGTCTTGGCCCTTTGAGGCTTGCCTTGTATGGTTGTAGTGTAAAGGGCCTTGACTAGCTTTGAGTTTTGAGGCCTTTAACATGTACGCATGTGATGTTTGCATGGTATGGCACCATTTAGCATGTAATTTCAGTGCATATAGTGTAGTCACACTCTCATATACTTCACTTCTTCATAGCTTTTGAGGGTTGTGCGTTATACATTGTTTATGAGCCAATATGTATGCATGCTTGTTTAAGCTTTTGGGCTACCTTTTTAGCCTATTTTAACCTTTGTTTTTGCATGATTGAGCTCTGTCCAGAGCTGGTTTGGTTGTTTAGGCTATGTATTGCATGCTTCTTGTGTAGTGCTCTTTACTAGCCTTGTGCTTTAGGCCCTCTAGTATGCCTTATTTGAGATGTTTGTATGATGTGGCATCATTTAACATGTAATTTCAGAGCATATAGCCTTGTCATACTCTCATGTATATCACACTTTAATTGTGTTTAAGAGTTGTGCCTCATTTCTTGTTGATGAGCCAATGCATGAACATTATTTTCTTGCCTTTTATGCTATCATTTTAGAGCATTTTGGCCACCGTTTTGGCATGCATGAGGTCTGTTTAGGGCTGGTTTAGTCCATTGAGCATTGTATTGCATGCCTCTAGTGTTGTGTCCTTCACTAGTTTCATCATTTTAGTCCCTTAACATGTTATGCATGTGATGTTTAAATGATTAGAGTCTTGTGTTTCATGAGAAGCATAACATGTTGTTTGCATTGCATGGTGTTCAATCGGACGTCATATTGAACACAAGGGGAATTGGTCCATTTCATACTCAAAGTGATGAAAATGGGCCAATTCCCTTTGTCTCCATTGCCTTTGATCCTCTAATGATAAGGCCGTCGTCTTATAGTCTTGTTTGCATTACATTTATTGAATTTGTGCAAGATTGAATCTTTGGCCATCATGCATTGCATGCTTGATTGATGGTTTTGGATCCAATAGTGCCTCTCCCTTGATGTTTTGAAATGATATGGAGTGGCATAGTACACACATGCCCTAGAGAGACCCTCTATTTCCTCTGTTTTTGTGCTCTGTTGCAGAATGGTGTCACAGCACACCAGTGGCCGGCAGTGCCACATTGATGGCTGGCACCCTTCCATCCTTGGCTGACAGGGGCCCACTCTTGGCCGGCAGGTGGCCGGCAGGCACCTTTCATGGCCGGTAGGCCACTGGTGCACTCCCCAGCTTTGATTTGGTAAGGTTCAACAGCTAGCTCTTGAAGACACCCGGCAGACAGAGCCTCAAGAGAGCAAACCGGAGAGCTTTTCGGGGCGGAAACCGAGGCATGCATGTTCAAACTTCTTCAACTTGCTGGGGCAGCATAGTTTAAAGCTTTGCTTGTTAGTTAGCTTGAATTTGTAAATTAGTTAATTTGTTAATTAATTAAAGTGTTGTAATAATCAGTGATTAGTTTACTAGTTATTCAATTTGTTGTGTAATAATTAGTCTAATTAGCTTAATTAGATTAGTTAGTTTAGATTAGCTTAGCTTATTTGGACCCTCCGTCGAGACGCCAAATGTTGTAATATGGGTACGTGTGTGTGTGCATGCCTTCCAGCCCCCACTTCTTTCTCCCTTTTACTTATCATCTTTTGATGATTAGTTTAGGGCATATTTCGATTAGCATACCTTATGCTTTGCATGTTTGCATCATTCATTTGTCTTGTATGCACCGGGCTCGGCCCATCATTCAAACTACATTGTATTTCAATACTTACTTGAATACGTGTTTCAAAACATGTTATCAAGTGTGGCATTCATATGCCATCTTAGCAAGCCGAGCCTATTTTAGTTGCATTTTTTCATGTGTTGCATTAGGCATCTTAACATAGCTAGGATCATGCATTGATTTCTAATTAGCTTCTGTTTTGGCTGGGAGTACACTGTAAGTGTTTACGCTTTAGCATCCTTGCATGTGTGTAAGTTACTGCCATGATAGCATGATTGCCATGAGGCTATTTGCTTAAGTGTTTAACTACATGAATGCCTGTGGATGACGGCTTCATTGCTTGAATTGGAACAATTCATCAAATGTGAGTTTTAAGCCCACTTTGCGGAGTGGCAAATCATGTTGTTTTAAGCCCACTAGAGGGTAGCAAATCTGCATTTTAGCCTACTTGCGAGTAGCACTTCCAAACCATTTTTGAAAAACGAACATGAGATGTTTTGTTCCAAATTGAGTGATTTAGTCCATACTTGTATGCTATGCGCATCACATAGTAAGGTTAGCTAATAAACCGGAATAAGAACACATGTGTCTTGAAAAACAACTTATCATGTTAGTAAAGGCCGATCCTTTGATCGGGCGAGCGGGGGTGCTCATGTTATGACCTTCCCCTCTCGTACCCAAGTTCCCGAGCCGAGGCAACTTTGGTGATGATGGACACGTGGCCTTTGGCACGAGTCAGGGTTTCCTAAATTTCCCAAAACAAAATATTTAGGTGGCGACTCTGAAATCTGGCAAAGCAGTCCATGTTTGGCGCTTTTGATTCAAAATTGATTTTTCAAAACCAATTGCCGGATTTTGGACTCTTTGGTGATTTATCAATCTTACATTGTACTTTGTGAGATTAGATTTTGAATCGTGACAGGAGTCCGAACTATAGTAGCTAGAGCCCAATTCACGCCCTCTCTGAAAAGGGGGGGCGCACGGAGAGAGTTCGGGTGGTCTACAATATAATATTAATATAGATCTTAAAAACCCTTATTTTCATATTACTCTCGGATTGGATAGAACTCAGATCATGGATTTTGGTGAATTCTAATTAAGGTAGTATTGCAAAACATACTTGGATTTGAATTTGATTTTGGATCATGGAATGTGTACTCAGATTCAAATCTTATCGGATCAGCACTTAATCTGACTCATCGACATCCCTAAAGGGCAGTAACTATTATGACACCGCCATCCTAGCATCTATCTTATTAAAGATGTGTACCATGATGATAATGTTGGTAATACTAACCATTAGCAATGTTACAGACATCATGACTCGACAGTCGCAGGAAAGGATTGGATTCCAAAAATTATGAAGAGAACCCCACCTAAGAGTGCAACTTGCATCGGAATCAAGACTACATGGTTACCTTTAATTTAACAAAAAGGACATTAAATGTGATACAACAAAAATGAAAATTTTGCTAATTACAATTTTCTTAGATATCTGAGATGCCAAGCTCTTTCCTCCCAGTACAGCAGCAGTAGTGCAAAATGCTTGTCCTATGTTAAAGGAAAAACATAACCAATCCAACATAATAAAAATTAAATGTCGTTTTATTACCTTAACTCTAAAGAGTATCACATATATTTTCTCAAGATTGTAATGTAAACAAAATTAGTGAGAGGCATTGTTAAGTCAGAACTAGTGCAAGGCGAGGTCACACATTCCAGGTGAAATTGAAAACCCAAGTATGATTTTCGCTCAGGTGAAAAAAGGAGGGTGCTAACATATGTTTGCCGCCAGTTTTAGGGTTTCATGCAACCAAGAAATTTGTGGCTATAAAGGTCCTGTCAATCTTTTAAGTAACAATCATCAATTCATGAAAGATCCAAAGGGTCCAATATACTGTTCTGGCATCATTAATCACCAACCTATGTGGGCATAAGGGTAGATGTGTATCTGTGTGTGTGGGCTAGTGCGGTGATGGGTGTAGCTGGTTTACAACTATGCATGAGAGAGAGTGTGTTTTCAAATTTGCAGTGTTCTTTTTTTTTTTTGCCTTGATACGACAGATTTCGTCACAAGGAAAAAGAAATTAATCAAAAAAAAAAAAAAACCTAAGAACCAAAATAACTCATATATGAGCAAAGAGAATTGTAGACTTACAAGATTCCACCAAGGACAACACCAAGTGGGTTCTCAACTACAACCAAGCCGATGGTAGTTATCTGAAAAGGTATATGCGTAGTGTAAAATAGCAAGCAACAGTGGTAGTTACATGTGAAATATACACATAAATGTTCTCGTGGTTACCTGACTTTTGTTACCCCATTCACCAAACAAAGTAATGGAAAATGCCTGTAAAATGGTCATGATCATTGTTGTCAAATTGTGAATTGTGAATCGCTTTGCTAAAATAGTAAATCATGAATCTTAAGATTCACTTTATTTTGCATAATATATAACTTTATATATGTATATACATATAAAACTACACATGTAGTGCTTAAAATGAAATAAATATCAATATAACTAAATTATAGTACAACCATTCAAGGCGCCAAGCAAGTGTCCTCCCCTACACAATGATTTTGGATTGTGAAAGCCTTAATAGATTGGATGATAGGTATGGGAATTTGAATAAATAAACTAATGAAGTTCCAGGAATTGTCTTGCCCCTTCTACTGCTTTTTGGTGTGTCGATGGTTTGCTAAGGGGGTTCAATGTTTCTAATTGTAAAGAGCTCCTAAGTGTATTAACTTATAGTAGAAACAGGCGAAAATACAAATTAACTTGTACAACACATCTCTGCATGTAATTTCTATAACTCGTGATCTCCAAGCAAACAAAGAACCAACATATTGAGAATTCCTTTTCCCTTTCTATTGCAAAGAATAATTCATTATATCGTATACGATGGGAAACATAAATTTTCAACCTACAAAATAGACACCATTCTCTTTGTATCTACTAGTGAGTTAATATATCAAGGGCCCACAAACAAAACTTAAAAAGATGTTGTGCATAAATTTCACAAATTACAAGATGGCCTAAAGCTAATTGAACGAGACATAATGCAATTTCAAATGCAAATAAAGCTAATTGTGTAACAATAAGCATCAACAGAGTGCACCAACCAAATTTTAGTACACCAAAAATAAATAATTAAAATATTCAGTGCTATGCTAGAGTTTAGAAATACCCCAAACCATCAATCACCCAAATTACACATTACCTTCCATGGACAGCTAGAGCAAAAACACTAGCTTTCTCAATTCTCCGTGCTAATTCTGTCGTATCTTGGGATGATTTTAGAAGTTGAATCTTACATGTTACTGGTGTGTCCAAATGTCGCTTTAATGTCGTTAATATCTGGATCAACAGAGAAACAACATAAGGGTTAAAGCATTTAGTTCAAACAATGAACAGAGAAGGAAAAAGAAAAATAGAACTCCATGAATGCCATGTACCACATACATCAAGAATAAGCTCCGGCTTAGTCAATAATGCAGCGCCCATTCCACCACTAATAAAGAATCATTTTGGGCAACCCATGTTAATATCTACTGCGGCAACATCTTTGCACCTGGAAGAGTAGCTACCAAGACAACACTCTAGATTAGATGTGGCAAAAAATAGGCATTTGCTATTTTGTATAACCATACATACATCTCAGTCCAAATTCATATTTGACCAAATTGTTAGGTTAGACCCAGTTAGACAACAGATCCACTGGAGGGTATAAAAATCTTGAGACCAAACTGAATTGTATTTTGTATAACCACATATAGCATTTTTTGTATTCTCAATTGTATCATTATCCAATGTTCAAAACAAAATTGTACCATTATTCCTATGTTTTGAGAGATTCCTACGTTTTGAGATTTTTGTATTAAGAATATGGATTTTATTAATTTATCTGAGCATGTAACTCAGAAAAGCTCATGTAGCCTTCCTCAATCAATTAGAACACAGTCACAAGGGATTGGTTTGCTTTGGTTTATTCCAGATTAGCAACGAAATAAAAATAATTTCTCACAATTTCCTACCTAATTTCTAAACCAAACATGAAAAATACTTGTTTTTCTCATCATTTCTCATCACTAGGCCTTTAGCACTAGTAAGAGAACCAGCACCACTTCAGCAATTCTGCTGCATCATACTAGTGAAATTTTTTAGGAGACTATGCGCATCACCGTAGTTCTTAATAAAACACAAAATCAAAAAAGCGAAAAAAAACCATTTCAATCAAGAAACTCATGTACATAACTAGATGCTCTGTTTGGCCCCCAAGAAAACACTCTGTTTGGTAGCCAAGAAAAGAATCTAGATAACCCTAAAAAATGTACCTATGTTCTTTTTCTCTCCACGGAGTTCCTTTTTTCCTCTCGACCTCACCATGCTTTGTCTTTGCTGCCAACCCAAACGAGGTTTGACTCTTCTTCAACTCGGTCTCCCACCTGAGTGATGACTCATTAGAGTAACTCTGCAACTCGACTCAGCCTCACTCAATCTCGTGCGCAAATCTAAGAGAGAGGAGAGATGCCCCAAATGAGATGTGTTTAGGGCAAATCTAAGAAAGAGTGAGGGAAACAAAGAGATGCCCCAAATGAGATGTGTTTAGGGAAAATTGATGTATATTTTCTTCTCCTAAATATATATATATATATTTGTTTTTGGTTTTTTGGTGAATTGGCACCAGAAATTTCATTTTGGCATTTCTTTGTTTTTGATCATATAATTTACGACATACATTGTCTGTCATAAAAATTGTAATATTTTTAAGGGCAGGCGTTGTGTGTGTCGTAAAAAGGTAATATTTTTTAACGGTTGGCGTATATGCGTTTTATATAATTGATGTATTAACGGCATGCCATACGTACGTCATAGAAAGTTTTATTATTTACGGCATGCATTGCGAGCCGTAAAAAAATCATCGGTATTATCATTCACGGCCTGTGCAATAGACACCTGTGGTTGGAAAAGTATTTACGACATGCAAAAAAAGTAAGTCATAAAAGTGAGAAACTACGACATGCATTTATTGTAAGCCGTTGATGTGATGCAGTAAAAAGTAAGTTTTATTGTAGTGATCTTTCCAAGATATCACTTGGTTACAACAAAGAAAGAGTCCTAAGCTCTATATACGTAAAGCCCTCGGCTTGAATAAACACGTAGACAAAAATGACAAGAGCCTTCAACTCCAAAGTCCTTCCAATCTATGCCCTTGGATAAAGCATATCACTTGTACCTGAAAATGGTTTCCCGAGTAGGGTGAGCCAAAGCCTAATAGAGACAAACTAACACAATATATGAGATTTAACTAAGATATAAATGTTAGATAAATATTCAATGTTCATGACCAACTTACATTCTCCTCATAACCATTCAGCATTGTTACTTATATTTCGATCCATTCTCATTTATTCTCTTCGAGTTAATTCACCTCATTCTAAGTCATGTGACAACTACACATAATTTTACAAATAACCCAGTTGAGACTACAACTCAGTGGTTCTCTTTTTCACACAGTTATCATACAAACACTTCAACCTTGTCATTTTACGAAAATTTTGTCCGCGGGATCACCACTCATGTATATATAAGGTTTCGAGACTTTCACCTTGGACACTTCGACCAACTTACTTCTCAATGGAGTCCATCCCCTATCTCCTCCCAAGCAATGGAGTACATCCCCTTTCTTCTCCCAAAATGAATACATATACAATGCATTTACAAACATTGTCATATACAATGACTATCCATAACACATATTCAATGCCTTAGTCATACCGTCATATTCAATGACACAACCTAAACGATTAGTTTCAATTACCTAATCCTCATGCAATTTCTACAACAATCATAGCTATCCTCCACCGATAGCCCCAAAACAGTTATTTCTAAATAGATATACAATCTTCTAAACAGAAAATTTATCAAATTTCCATAGGTGAGTGATTTAACAAATCCAACTACACCATTCATTCATACATACTTCCAATATCATATTTCCCATACCAATTTCATCATTTATGCAAAATAATTAATTATCACAAACTAGGGCACACTTCTCCCCTCTTTCAAATATCAACCCCAAGGTCAAATCTCACAATTTTAACACTAGAGAACTTCATATACAAAGCCCCATAGCCATTTTGTAAACCAACATGGAAAACCCCTCTTTCAATTTTGAACCCAAACTCTAGCTTTACTCAAATCCTCCCAAATTCCACCATTATATATAACAACAAATACCTAGGTTAAAAACCATATTAAGGTGTAGAATATCCCTATCTCAAAGAGAGAAGATGACCCAGCAATGATGGAACTTCAAAAGTGACGAAACCAACTTCTACTCGAATCAAAGTGAAGAGCTTGAGGAGTTCTACTTCTTTAATGAAGGCATAAGGGTGTAAAGATCAAATGATCTAGGTCAAAATGTAGAGAGAATGTGAGTTTTAGAGAGAGAGACTCTCAACTTTAGGGTTTTGGGGTAAAAGGTATGAAAAAGTGATGTAAAAAGTGCTTGCAATTTGATATATAAGCAGTCCGCTCGAGCGGAGAGTTTGACGCTCGAGCATCAGACACATGAATTTGTCTCGCTCGAGCGCAAGAAAGGCCCCTCAAGCTCCAAGACACAACAACAAGGCACTGCCCGCTCGAGCGCAAGAAGACCCGCCCGAGCGTAGAATACACACTTCCAGAATTTTTTTACAGACTTCAGACAGCCACTCAAGCTCAAGAAATGACGCTCGAGTGTAGACCTGCTCGAGCGTATGGAACGTCGCTCGAGCATAAAAAACACTTCCCCAGCATTTTTGCAGATGCACAAGTACTGAATGTTTGCAAACCCCGCTCGAGCGCAAAAAGGCCCACTCGAGCGGAAGACCAAAATTTTGGGCAACAAGGTTTTAAACCAACTAGCAACCAGCCAGTTCTAAACATGCTCAAGACATTCCAAAACTCAAATTCAAAGTGTGAGAGGGGGAAAAGGCATAAATAACGACATTAAATCACAAGACTCAAGTCTAGAACACCATAAAAGCCAAGTTAAATCCGGAATCACTATAGTGCTTATAGCTGTTACCTTTTTAGGTGATGAGATGTAAGGAAGACCCGTAACCTCATGCAATGGAACCTGTACAAGAATTTGATACTGATCTGTTATTTTTCTTTTCTTTTCTTTTCTTTTCTTCCTTTTGTTTTTGTTTTTTTTTTTTGTTTTTTGTTTTTTTGTTTTTTTTTAAACTAATAGTCGGTCACTGAATAATAAAATAATAAAATTCTTATAGATGTACCTTTTTTTTTTAATCAAAATAGTAGAATGCAGTAAATATTTTGTTTAATTATTATTTTTATTTCCAGTTGCCTTTGCCTGCTCCATTTAATTTGCTACGAGTAGAATTATTTAGTAAGTTGCAATTCCAACCCTAAGCCCCTAGGGTTGGGACGTGACAAAGGTAGTATCAGAGCAATGGTTTATTTAAGTAAAACATAAATAAAAAAATCATTAGAGCATAGGACACACGCACAATTAAGAAGTAAGATAGTGGATTATTTATACCTAAATGTTATATTTTGTTAGTCCATTTATTCTGTATCGTTTGATATATTCAAATGTCCATCCAAGACAATTTCCAGTTTAGTTTGCACCACCAAAAAATATATATATTTTTATTTGATCAGAAAGTTCAAAAAGTTATAAATAAAAATATAAATAAAACTATATAGCTAGATACATATAATAAAATAAAATGACCACATAATAAAATAAATAATAAATATTTACCTGCGACATTAGTCCTTTTATGTAAAATCTCACGTTTATTATGGTGATGTAGGAATGTTCGAGTTTAACCTTGATAAGGCATTTTGGGAGGAACTTGGGGCTATCGATTTGAAGAATATTTAGCAGAGCACCTCGCACCCGCCTCACTGGAAGGATGGGGAGACTCGGAGGATATAGTTAGGAGACTGCATCCAGGCCTTGTGCAATTGATGGGTCGGCCAATATATATACAGACCGATCCTACTGATGTACCATACTTATTGTGGAGGTAGAGCCGTGCCTACACGCGCGGACGATTTCTCGGACCCCCCATGTCCTCAGCCTTGCCCCAGGATATGACCACCCGCACTACATCATTGGCTATTTGTCCCCAAATTTTGTTGCAAGAAAGGGAAATGTGTACCCCGAGGACTACATCTTCACCAATGTCCTTAACCAGTTGGAAATTATTAATATTCAAAATGTTGAATTTAGCAATGACCTATCATACATTGAGTGACCTCGATAGATCGTCGATCGAACATTTTGGGGCTACATACAGTCCGTCCCCGTTAACACAGTCCAGGCCGCATGGGTTTGTTTTGGTGTGGTACAGTTAGGATGGAAATTTGAGCTTTTTATGCAATACTACTTTATGTGGTTGTTTGATCCACCACTCTAGATTTTGGAGAAAAAAATTCTTTTGTAAACTAGCCATGATGGGTTTGTAACTTGCTTTTCGTGCTTCTTTCGGACACGATTAGCCCTACAATTTGGACTCCTGTGGTTCTGAATCTGATTCCACAAGTGCAATATGAAATAGATAAACACAAATGAGTCCAAATCCGACATTCTTTTAGAAAATCAATTTTGAATCAAAATGCCAAAAATGAACTATTTTGCTAGATACAACGTCACCACCTAAATATTTTTGAGAAATTTAAGAAACCTGTGACTCGTGCCAAAGGCTGTGTCCGTCATCACCAAGATTGTCTCGGCTTGGGAACTTAGGTACGAGAGGGGAAGGTCATAAAGTGAGCACCCCACTTGCCCAATCAAAGATCGGCCTCTACTAATCCTGATGTGATTCTTATTTACGTTATATGCTCTTGTTTCTATTATTTAGGCTAGCATTACTATGTGACGCACACAAGTATAGACTAATTTGCAAAAATTGAAACACTTTGATTTCATATTTGTTTAAAAATTGTTTTGAATATGTATTACTTGAAAAGGTAATATGATATGTACATTCGCCAAATTATTCCAATTCAAGCAATCAACCTTCATCTATAGGCATTCAAGAGTTATATCAATTAGGCACTTAGCCTTATGGAATCATGCTTGACATGGCAACAATCACACACAATGGATACTCCAAGGCAGGCCAAACAGAGCAAAATAATTAGAAAACATGCATGCTCCTAAATAATGCAATATGACTAATGTGACACATACAATCATGCAAATAACAAGTTCGACTACTAGCATGGCATTTGATTCAATCCAAGACATGGAGTAAAACACGTATTCAAGCAAAGATTTTGATCTTGACATTGGTTAGAATGATGAGCCGAACTCTCATGTATACAAGACGAATGGATACAAGTCATGAAAAAATGCTAAGAAAACATGATGCTCTATGCTACCATCATAAGCAAGTAAATAAAAGGGAGAAAGAAATGGGGTTGGAAGACACACACACTTTATTACATATTTTCCCTCATACAAGGGGGTCCGAATGTCCAAGTGTTTGAATTAACTACTTATTACAAATCTGAATGAATAATAAATAACAAACTAATTTATTACAACAATGATATTACAATAATCCAAGAAATAAACCAATGATTGCGCACAATGTTCCTCAGAAACTACTTTGCCTGCCTTGTTAGGAAATTGTTATGTTTCACCCTCAGCCACTACTCCCTGTTTCTGCCAAAACATTTTATTTACCCAACATTAGAGCCCGTTCAACCCTTAATGAGGCCCGGCCAGGTCCAAATAAGGCCGGTCGTGCTCTAATTTCTTGCAAAACTCTGTTTTTGTACTCTGGAGTGAAAACAGTGCAGACAGAGCAACTTTAATCCATGTTTGTCCCTTCTGCTCTCCTCTATCACGAAACTCACGAGAAGAGTGCACTCGAGTCCAAAACCATCAATAGGCACAAGTAGCTGGCTTAATGATTTCGAGCGCATTTTGAACAAAACAATTAATAAATGCAATGAAAAACAACCACCTCTCCCTCTCATCATGAATTTAGTTCAAAGAAGGAGGTAGACACGCCTCAAGTCTTATCAAAATATCATGTATTGATAAGCGATGATCCTCGAAGCGATAGACCAAGCATAACGTCCGGCCGGATCCAACCAATTCCAAATACTTTCTTTATGTTGGTTTCATTGATTTTAAGCCAATTTTGTTAGTCCTTTCCATTCTTTAATCAATTTGTCCGAAGTGATAGTAAGTCCGCCAAATGAGAAGAAACGCCAAACAAGAAGTGATCCTTAGCATGAAAGAGAGATTATGCCTTGAAGATGAACATCTGTAGAGATTAAGCCATTAAGCATAGGTCTCTTTCTCATGCCTTGAATAACAATCAATCGTGTGAAAGAGTTCTCAACCAAAATTAAAGAAGAAACACGGGAAGGGCGTAGAAATGATTATGCGAGATTGATTATTAAAATGAGACTCTTGCATAAAAACTAAGTATTAATCAAAAGCTATCAACTCGAATGAATCGGTGTCTAATGCCTAAACAACCGAAGCATGAGGTCTTACAACACAACAAGCTAGGTATTCAAAGAATAAGCTATTTAAATAAATTAAAACAGCCCTTAAGTAGCCCCTAAAATGGAAAAAAAAATAATATAAATATATATACATAGCTAAAACCAAGAGAAAATTAGTAAAAAGAGTAGAGAAAAAGCTATGGAACAAAGCCTAAGGTGGGGTGGCTAACCCCTCTACTTTTTCATTTTTAAATTACATATTTCAGCCCCAAAACAGTCCAAAAATAGTCCAAAAACAGTGGCTAAAACTACTTCAAAAAGGTGAAGAAAGTGAACAAAAATAAGAGAGAACAAACTAGACAAGCAAGCTAACCCCTCCACTTTTTGTGAATTAGATCACATATTTCAGCCCTTTAAAGTAACCTCCAGCGGTGCACAAACTCCAGGAAAATGAAGAAGATGATCAGTAAAAACAAAGGAGAAAGATAGGTAAGAAGTATACCTCTTTAAAGAGTATGTATGCTTGTTGATCAAACTTGATTCCAAACACCCTCAAGTTTATGAAATACGGTTTGAAACTTCAACAAAAAGCTTCAAGAACAAACTCTAATGGTGTATGTATTGTATATGTATTGTTTAAGAATGTTTGAAGATCAAAGGAAACAAGGAGGATGGTTTTAGCGCTTAATCTCCCTCAAAGACCTTAGGAAAATCTTCGAACCTTTAATTCTAAATGCAGGGGGTCTATTTAAAGAATTTGAGCCAATTTGATCGAAAATATCTTCAAACAAAGCCAGCTGTCCAATTCCCGTGAGTTTTCTGTTTGGCGCTAATGAGACCCAGCCGGGTAGGCCCCAAAACATAGGGTCGGGCCCAAAAATGAATGGCCGGGCCTAAAAAGGTACTTGTAGACACCCCATTTTTGACAGCCCATAAGACTTGGGCGTTACTGATGTTTTACTTGGTGAAGAAAGGTGTGCAGGGCAAAGGTTCAATCTCTTCGGCAAGGAGAGGGTCAAATCCCAACTTCACACCCCTTTTGGATCAAAACTATTTTGAATGGTTTTTAGACCTTAAAATCCTCTCTTTCAAAACATTTTTGAAATAAAGTTTCTGCGATGTTCCGAGGCTCACATTTTGTCAAACGTTGCGCTTTTCGGTAAACCGAGCAGGGACGAAGTGGTAAAGAATGAAAGAGAGATGAAATCTTTGAAAAATCTTTCAAAACACTTCGTTTAGGGGTTTGGAGTTAAAAAATAGAGGAAAGGAGAGGAGAAAACTAGTTTGGGAGAAGTTCGGCTTGAATCTGGGTAAGAGAGAGTTAAGCAGCCCTCGCTGAATTGGGCTTATTCATTTGCATACTTGGATTTTAGCTATGAGGCCACCACCGTTGGAAAGCTTACTTTCGGGGCTTCATTTTGCACTCAAGAATCTCTTAAAGCCAAGTCCGGGTGGGGGAGATATGAGCAGCTGAAGTTGGGCATCATCCCGGTTGGATCGAATCTGCGTGGCTTCACCAAAATGGGCATAACGTTTTCCACAGGAGGAATTTCAATGCAAGGTTTGCGCCATTGAAAAGCTAACTTCCGGGGCTTCAATTTGGACATCAACCGGCCGTTTTTTGACCTTGGCAGCATCTGTCGGAAATCTATTTATCCGATCAGAAATTTATTGTGCCGACCGGCCATTTTTGCTGGCCGACGACCTTCCGGAGTATTCTACAGATTGAGTGGATGCCAGCTATGCCAGCTGGAGGGCACATACTGGATCCTCCATACACGTGTATGGAGGATCTTTGCTCTTAGTTTGAAGCTTCTAAGAGAAGTCTTACTCCCTTGGCTCTATAAAGGAAGCTCTCCTCTTCCTTATACTAGGTTAGAAAAACCAGCTGGAGCATTACATATAATCCTCCATACATCTCCCTCTTCCAAGCTCTAAAGTCTATTATCCTTGGCCATTTACACACCAACCCATAGCACAGGGCCTCCATCCTCCATTCCAACCATTTGAGGCTAATTTTCAGAGGTTAGGAACTCCTTTTCTTGGATCAAAGGCTGCTGCATTGCTGCTCTTCAAGGGTAAGTCTTCATTCCCTCTTTTCTAGCTTTGCCTTGCTTCATATCTAAGCCCCTTTTTCTTGTTGTTTTGAGCTCCGACCAAAACTGAAAGTACCCTTTATTTGAGCTCTATTTCATGTTTCATTAAGGGACTTTTGTCATTTGAGGTCCCCATCTTGCACTTCCTTCTTTATCTCTCCTTTAGGCCCCAATTTTGCATGTTATTTTTGGCCTATGTGTAATCTGTTTTGGGGCATGTCGTAAACTGTAAGTGAGCTTGTTTCGAGCCCACTGTTTAGATACACCATGTGCTACTTGCTTTGAAATCCATGTTTTTGCCTCATTTTCGCATGATTTATTAGCCTCGGATGCTTCTGTTTTTGGGCTCTTTTCAGAACTGAAAACAGTCATATTTTGACCCCCTTGTCATGTTTCATTAGAGCAAGGATCCTCTAGAGTGATTTTTCCCTAAAGTTTTCTAAAGTGCTACAGTGTATGATTGAGATTTACTGGCAAGTCACATTAATTTTTCTGATGTGACTTGCCAGTAAATCTCAACCACACAATATAGCACTCTAGGAAACTTTAGAAAAATTTCACTCTAGAGGATCCTTGGTGGATTTTCTTACGTATTTCTATATTTTTAATACATTTTAATGAATGTTTTGCCTATTCACCAAGACTAATCAAAAGGAACCAAAGGAGAGAGAATAGTAGTTAATAGGACATATTGATAAGTACTCCGTTATAAAAAGTCAGAAATAAAAGGCCAAGTTACATAGAACAACCAAAAAGAATGAGTGAGAGGAGTAGTTATTCGATGTGGTTCACGACACCGACAAGTGGTGCTCCACACCACTTGTGATTAGTGAAGGATGTAAAATTTATGATTTTGTGTTGGGGTGAGAGAAAGGCATAATATATTATGATTAGTGTATGACATGTGCCACCTAGTGCCCAATTAGCACTAAATATTTTTTTGAAAGAGGGACAAAAGAAAAAAGTGAACCACACAATATAAAGCAAAATATTTGAGAACACTAAAAAATTTAAATTTAATTTTTTAAATGCATCTTATGATTGTTATTTTAACAATCATTTTACTGAATCATATTTCAATGAGTATTGCTCTAATGACTATACAATTCTTATGAGATTTAAAAAATATATAGTTAGTCTCATACTTTTGATATAATTATACTAATTTTATTTTTTAAGTTTAATAAGAATAGCAAACTTTGAAATTTAAAAAAAATAAGAATAATAATTAAAAATGAAAAATAAATCAATTTTTTTTCCTTCAAAATTTGCTACCCTAACTTGCAATGTTTAGGGCCAAAAGAACCCTGATTGCAGAAAATGTCCCTCCTGTCTAGCTTAATTTAGCGAAATATTGAATGGGCTATAGGCCTTTAAAATCTATGTGTGGAAGAGAAAACATTCTCATTTTCTAATTTATTTCCTTTGTGTGATTACACTGAATATTCCCTTTATTTGGGCAATGATAGAGATCACTAAAAGTGGTACAACCACTAATAATGATGTGGCATTCACATTTAAAAAAAATAATAATAAATAAAATAGACACAACAACACTATGGCAGTAGGTGGGACTCACTGCCACATCATTAGTGATGATGGCACTAATTAGTGCTCTCACTCATTTTCCTATATATATATATATATATATGTATATATAAATTTTTATATTTTTTAATGCACCAATAAATTTTAAAATATTTATTTTGTTCCAACATTTTTTAAGAATATCAATAGGCAAAAAAAGAGATATGACTGATAGATAAATCAGTCTAACCAATTGGATCTGTCCATAAATCTCCTTGTTTTTTTTGCTCATCAACGAAAAGAAAATTAGTGAAAAATAAGAATAAATAAGAGTACAAATCTCACATGGATCTCCATACCACTATCATCCATACAATGATATCCGAATCGTTCATCACATAGGCCAAAAAATAAAAATGAATTTTATAAAAAAATAATTTAATTGGACATCACTAGACACACCAACAAATTATATTTTATTTTTAAAATATACGACAACTGTATATGAGTTTAAATGTCTAATTTATATATATATATATATATATATAAATACGTTTCGTTCATCAATTTATTGATATCCGACAAAATTAATATTTTATACAAATTATAATCACTACGAGATTTACAAAATGGACAATTTGGATTGTTGTCGTTTTAGAGTGGCACTCAAAAAATGAAGTATGAAAGAATATGAACGATGATAATATGGAGACGAGCTATTCCCACAATTAGGGGTTGTTTGAATAAGAACACATAACGTTTTCAAAAACGGATATCACGGTTAGTAGAAGCCGATCTTCGGATCGGGCGAGAGAGGGTGCTTATAGCTGACCTTCCCCGATCGTACCCAAGTTCACGAGTCGAGGCAACTTTGGTGATGACGGACACGTGGCCTTTGGCGCCGAGTCAGGGTTTCCTAAATTCCCCCATAAAAAATATTTAGGTGGTGACTCTGTATCTGGCAAAGCAGTCCATGTTTGGCACTTCTTTCAAAAAAATCTGTTTTCTCAAAACAATTTGCCCGATTTGGACTCTTTGGTTCAGATTAAGAACTGTGACACAAATTGAGTCCGAACAGTAGCGGGGTCCCTCGCGGACGTGCTACAGTTTCTGGCGACTCTGCTGGGGATTTTAGAGAGCTTGACTTGAAGTCGTGATATCCTGTTTTGATTACACTTATGTGTTTCTTTGCATTGCATGTGCATTGGTGCGCCTAGGACACCGTGTTTGCCGTCTGCCATTCCTGAATGGTTTGCCGGAGGTTTGTCTTGTCAAGGCATGACCATAAGGCTGACCAGTTATGGGCTCTGACAGTATGGGAACACAAACCCCGGTTTTTACCGGGGCACCCTTTTGACCATTCCACCTAGTGCATATTCGGAATCCATAGTGACCATTCCAAGCTAGGACAGGTTGCTTACCCGATTATAGGTTGTTTGAAACCGCTGCGTGCGTAGTGAAACCCTAGTTCCTGACAAAATAGGATAGGAAAACCCTACCCCAACATAGGGGTGTTTTGGCTCTCACTTATCTGCTATGTGCTTTAGAGTATGCCTCTACAGGGAATGCATGTATCAGTTTGTAAGTTTGAGTATCAGGCTTGTGGGCATTAGCATCAGTATTTGGGGAATCAGTTTTACCCGAGGGTATCAATTTTGGGACAGATATTTGGGGAACAGTTATCAGTATTGAGTACAGTCGTTCTGCTATCCGTTCCAGTGGAATCGAACTGAGATGCTGTTTGTTTTCTTTTTTTACTAGGTAGTCCTGGAACTATAGCTTCAGAAGGCTCCGATATCCCCGGGGTACATTGGACTAGTGTTGATAGACTTTGTTAGGTCAGAAATTCAATTCAAGGGCAACCAGTGTTCTTTCGCTGAGGCAAGGCAAAGAAAGGCCAGTCAGGGCTCACCGGTTCATCTGATCCGTCAGACGCCAGCCACATCACCTTTGTTCATACTCAGTAGACCATGATGGCACAGGGTTCGGAAGAATTTGTGGCCATGATAGCAGCGTTAAATCAGGGAACTGCCATGCAGGCTGAGACCAGTATTGAAATGCAGCGTCCATCTGGGGCATCTGCCTCACATCCAGCTTTGGGACCCCAGCCAAACTTTGACCCACTTCCGCCAGTTGAAGATTTACTGTGTCTGAATCCTCGAGAAAGGTTGACTCAAGCTCAGGTGCTCAAACCCCTGGTGCAGCCTAATAAGAGGCTTTATTCCCTTGATGTTAATGAGCTCAATCCGACTGCAGTGAAGATTGCGAACCTGGAGAAGCAATTCAAAAAGGCACAGGGCCTTAACTCCATTCCCGACATTGAGGATGGGCACACCGAGGCTGCTGTACGGCTCCCAGACAGATTCAAAATGCCATATATTGACCGTTTCGACGGGTCTGGAGATCCAATGGTACATATCCGACTTTTTTTTGGATGTCTTAAAGCCTATGGGACTGACTAAGCCACAGAAACTCTCTCTGTATGGAAGAACCCTGTCGGGTGTAGCAGCCACTTGGTACGCTGAGTTGGAAGATAAAGTGAAGCAAGACTGGGAAGAACTGGCTGAGGCCTTTGTTGATCAGTATTCCTACAATACCCAAGTTAAAATGACCATGCAAGAGCTTGAAGCAACCCGCCAGAACCCAACAGAGCCTTTTGTGGAATTTGTTGCGAGGTGGAGAGCAAAGGCAGAACAGATGATAGATCGCCGCCCTTCTGAGAGGGATCAAGTACAGATGATGGTGCAAAACCTCGAGCATGATATGTTGCAAAAGTTGATAGTCGCTCCGCTATTCACTTTCAAAAGTTTTCATGAACTGGGGGTTCAGATCGAGAATGCATTCAACAGTGGGATCATTCCCAGAACAAGGGAACTGACAAAGAGGGTGATTTCAGGGAGTACCAATGCTGGTAGTAGCGTCATTCCCAAACCCACCGAGATCAATGCAGTCGCCACAGTTAACCCTTTTGCCAAACCAAGCCTACAAACAGCCGGCCCAGCCCGAGCTCAGGGCAGAACTTTCACTCCCCTCTATATGAGCCTGACTAGCGCACTAAAAGCCTTGATGGAAAGAGGGCATCTCAAACCCCTCGATCCTCAACCTCTGCCTAACCCACTTCCAGCCAGACATAATCCCTCCAAGTACTGTATGTACCATCAGCAGCACGGTCATGGGACCGACCGTTGCTACCGCCTTCGTCATGAGGTCCAAAATCTCATCGACAACCGGACGATAGCTCCACCTTCAGACCCCAATGACCAAGAGTAACGTGTCTGCATCCACATTTCTCAATCTGATCCACACAGTCTGGCCGTGCAAAGCGGCCTTACGACGCCAGTGTGTACATCACCCCCGGCCCATCTTACCCAAGCCTGAGTGTTTACCCGGAAGAAGCATGGACTTGCATGATGGGGTGCCATCTGAAGCCCCAATCACTCAACCACGAACCCAACTACTTCTGAGCTGATGAAAATGATTGAAGACCGTCAGAGAACTGTGGCAGACTTTGGCCTTTGGGGGTTTTGGCCCCATCGGTCAACTACATCACATACCAGGCCGCAGTTCATTTGCTAAAGCCTCCCCACCTCGGACGAGTTGCATTGGAAGAAGGCCACTCCCTTGACAAATTGCGAAGGCTAGGTGGTAAGAACAAGGTAGGGGCAGGCATTGGTCCCCATGAACACCTTCGGTGGGATATTGAGGCTTTGAAAGCTGAGGGACTGAACAAAGAGCAAGTCCTCGCAGTTGTTACAAAAACTGTGGATGACACTTTCGCCACTCAGAATGAGAGCAGTCTGAATCAAGGAGCAAGCCAGGAGAAGGGCCTTTGTACGAGGAATGTTCCTTTCAGCCCTAATCCCATGCTTGGAAATGATCAGCAAACCCAGTCAACGCCTGCCAATCCCTTTGCTGGTGCATCCAACAAAACTCCACAAACCTCAAATACCCACCTCGAGGCGAGAGGGTGTTCGCACCACTGTACATGTCTCTATCAGCGGCCTTTAGGATCTTGATTAGAGAGGGGCATTTGAAACCCTTGGAGCCACGACCACTGCTAGATAGACTTCCTCACTCCCATGATCCAACCAAGTACTGTGCCTTTCATCAGCAAGTCGGCCATGTCACTGATGGTTGTTTCCGTCTTCGCCACGAAATACAAGATCCGATTGACAATAAGGTCATCGTCGCACCAAATCAACAAAGTCTATCGTCATTGGATCAGTGAACCTGGGGGATAATACGGTGTGATCGGGGGATGAACCACCTGCGGGCGGCGCTCAGTTTACTTCAGATGTGGCATTTGACACGCACAGTTTTGAGCAATGTACGAACACTAGTTTTGGTACTTTCTGACTTGGGTATTGGGTCAGTTTTGTTGTTTTGTATTGAGTCAGTCTTTTCATACTGAGTCAGTTGGGTCTGTCTTGTTGTGTCGAGTCAGTCCTATTTTGTTAGAGTCGGGTGATTTCGGGGGTATTACCTCGGACATCACTTGCTTGTTTTGTGTTTGTCTTTTTTTGCTTTCTTTGGAGTTTGTTTCGGCCGAGGAGCCAGTTACACCAACAGATCTGAATGAAACAGCAGTGATTTTCGCACTCTTGTGTTTGCTTCTGCCATGTGCCAGTTATGCCAGAAATTCTAAATAAGATGGCAGTATTTGACTAGAAGCTGTGTCTTTTCTGTGCCTTGAAGTCATTGCAATGACCTAAGTTTTTCCAAACTTTTTTCGAAACATTGTGATAAAAACGAAGAGGAAGGAATTCCTCAGGTTTTGCAAAACTTGATCAATTGATAAAAAAAGAGGCATGCTAAGCCCTTAATGATTGAGATCATGCTTGTTAATGTGAGTGCTGAGAAGGACCCTGGCTTGATCCAGATTGGTTCTACACTGTCTTCGGCGCAAGCGATTTGTTGCTTTCTAAAAAAATTTCAAAAAATATTTTGCGTGGTTCTGCGAAGACTTGTGTGGGATCGCTCTTGAGATTGTGCAGCTTAGGATCGCTCTCAGCCTCGAGATTTGACCCCTCACTTTCAAACCTTGAACCTGAGTTCAGAACGTTCAACGGTTAACCACAACGTGAGGGCTGTGTGGCCATTTTGAAGCAGCCCTCGAACAAGAGGCACCAAAGTCAGATCAAGAAGATCAGATCAAAGGAAGCTTGTAAAGCTAGATCAGAAGCACCCCTCGAACTAGGGGCAAAAGATGCCAGATTGTGCTCGAAGAGCCGAAGATGGATCATTCCACAAATCAATGAAGATCGGCAAGAACGCCAAATCCCAGAGGGAGGAAAGAGAAAGTATTGCTGAAGAACTACTGAGTTCCTATCCA
>NW_021024598.1:419492-442228 GCF_004153795.1 Camellia sinensis | reverse complement strand
TTTGAATTAGAGAGGGCATTTGAGAACGCCTTGGAGCCATCGACCACTGCTAGATAGACTTCCTCACTCCCATGATCCACCCCACAGTACTGTGCCTTTCATCAGCAAGTCGGCCATGTCATGATGGTTGTTTCCGTCTTCGCCACGAAATACAAGATCCGCATTGACAATAAGGTCATCGTCGGCACCAAATCAACAAAGTCTTTCGTCATTGGATCAGTGAACACTGGGGGATAATACGGTGTGATCGGGGATGAACCACCTGCGGGCGGCGCTCAGTTACTTCAGATGTGGCACTTGACACGCACAGTTTTGAGCAAGTTACGAACACATAGTTTTTGTACTTTCTGACTTGGGTATTGGGTCAGTTTTGTGTGTTTTGTATTGAGTCAGTCTTTTCATACTGAGTCAGTTGGGTCTGTCTTGTTGTGTCGAGTCAGTCCTATTTTGTTAGAGTCGGGTGATTTACGGGGGTATTACTTCGGACATCACTTGCTTGTTTTGTGTTTGTCTTTTTTTGCTTTCTTTGGAGTTTGTTTCGGCCGAGGAGCCAGTTACACAACAGATCTGAATGAAACAGCAGTGATTTTCGCACTCTTGTGTTTGCTTTCTGCCACTGTGCCGTCTATGCCAGAAATTCTAAAATAAGATGGCAGTAGATATATGACTTAGAAGCTGTGTCATTTTGTTCCTCCATTGAATGATTGAAGGATCATGTTGTGTTAATGGCTTGAGTGATGGCGAGAGGACCATGGCTTAGCCCTTGATCGCAGATTCGGTTATCAATACATGTAACATTCGGCGCAAGCGATTTGTTGCTTTCTAAAAAATTTTCAAAAAATATTTTGCGTGGTTCTGCGAAGACTGTGTGGGAATCGCTCTTCGAGATTGGGCAGTACTTAGGATCGCTCTCAGCCTCGAGATTTGACCCCTCACTTTCCAAACCTTGAACCTGAGTTCAGAACGTTCAACGGTCAACCACAACGTGAGGCCTGTGTGGCCATTTTGAAGCAGCCTCGAACAAGAAAGGCACCAAAGTCAGATCGAGGAAAATCAATCACAGGAAGCTTGTAAAGCGTAGATCAGAAGGCCCTCCTCAACTAGTGGCAAAAAGTCGATCGTATGCTCAGAAAAGCCGAAGATGGATCCTTCAGTAAAATCAACACAACAGCCACTCTCCTGGATACGGATGGCTTCAAAACCGTAAAACCATTTGCCATGGACTTGTTACACTTTTACCCTTTGAGAGGCTCGCTGGGCCGAAAATCGCGAAGGGCGACCAGGCAAAGTTAGAGCTAATAAAAAAAAAAAAAAAAAAAAAAAAGGAAAGAGAAAACAAAAAGAAGTGAAGAAAAGAAGAACAAAAAGGAATAAAAAGAAAGAAAGAAAGAAATAAAAAAATTAAAAGAATTGAAAAGAAAAGAAAGAACAGAGCTCGCAAGGTTGAAACCCGGAAGGGCGGCCTTGGCAAAAGTTAGAGCGCAAAAGGAGAGGTTAAAATACGCGCCGAGTGTACCTTAATCCCGAACTACGTAAGGCTTGATTCTCATCTTTGGGATACGTAGGCAACTTCATTCTGAAGTCCAGCCGTAAAACACTTCAAAATCAACTGTGTCCATGTAATGGTTTTGATCATCTTTGCCTTCTCTGTATCTGAGAGTTCGGTTGTCATCGTTACTCTGAGGACTAATTGCAATGCGCTGCGATGCCATCCAAACAAGGGGCAACTTTCCGTTGCCATACAGTGTGCCGCGGTGCCATTCAAACAAGGGGCAACTTTCCGTTGCCATGCAACTCTTTCCAAGCAAGGGGCAATTTTCCTTCGGATCTGAAGTTACGCATCTCAAGAGTAGGTTCCGTGCTTGTTGAGTATTGGCTGTTTGCAAAAATAATTTTTGAGAATTTTTATTGAGGTTGACTGATCTCTCGAAAATTATTCCATCTTTTCCAAAACTGGACCATTTCTTGGACCTAAAAAGGGAAAATTTTTAGTGCTCATAACCTAATTTGCATGATTTTCGAATCAAAAATTGAACAAGTATGTTAATCTGACTCTCATATTGGTCAAAATTGTTTCAGTAGAAAGCAAAACAAAAAATGGTCAAAATGACGAACTAGGGGCACAGTTGAGTCAGGCTTCCTGTCTTTCTCCCGTTGTCAATGCATCTGCCAGAAAATGCACTCTACCTACCAGAAAAAGGCACCACTGAAGCTGACCGCAAAAGGGCAGAAGGCTCTCACATCCTCCACGCAACGAGGTATCAAGCCAAGTGCGAAGCACGAACGGGAACGGATCAAGATATTCCACTCCTTTGTTTGGATAGATCTAATCATGTCCACCAACCTCCCCAGTAAGAGCATCGTCAACCAATGTCGATTGCAGATTTGCTGCACATCCAGCCGCATCGCAACCCCTCTGTGGGAGAAAGTTCACTATTGTGAGCAGAAGAAGAGAATCTAGCAGAATGCTTGGGGCAAGAACCCGCAATTTCCTGTTTATTCATCAACCACCCTGGGGAGGGATGAAAAATGAGAGATTAAAGAATAGAGAGATGTGCGTTGAGAGGAAAAGTAAGAAAAGAGCTTTTTCAGAAAACTAGAGATTGAGTGCCAAGTGATGTGAGAATCACAAGTGAGAAAGGGTGGGAAACAATACCCAGGGAAACAGGCTCCATGTGCACATTTGAGTCTTGTGTTTTATTTTGTCTGTCTCGATTCTTGTTTTGAATCGCTTCGAGTGTTACTCGATGTGTTTAGGTTGTTTACCTTTGTTTTTCCCTTGTCGAGTCGTTTTGGCTGTGGCCAGTCGTCGGCTCAATACCCGGTTAAGAACTCATACCCCCGATAAGTGTGAACAGTAGAACAAGGACCTATCTGAAGCTATGTAGGTTCCAGACTGCAAAGCAAAAGAAAAAAAAGGAGAATTTGGAGCATCTTAGGGTGTTCCAGCTTTGGCAAGATCCGAGACTGCATTTCAGGTACACCTTCCCAGGCCTCGCCATTTCTCTGGAGTATGAGTGTATCTCGACCCCAAGTGTAAGCCTGCTTCAAGTTAGAATGGCAATTAAAGCAGCAGCAGATGTTATCTCTTGCCAACATAAACAGGGTGTGCCCTTTTTGAGTGTGTTACAAAGTCCTCCGAAAGGTAAATCGGAGGCACCAGAGTACACGTTTGATGCCCTTCCATTGCATAGAATGTGCACTTTCATATACACTTCTGTGACATACATGCCGCGCATTGTTATGATTCATGCATAGAATATGCTTGCTTTCGATTCTGCATAGAATTTGCTTTCAACATTGCATAGAATATGCTCCTGTTTCTTGCATAGAAAATGCTCGTATCTTTTGCATAGAAAATACACTCTTCTATACTTGTATAGAAAATGCACCTCATTTGCATAGAACATGCATTCACTCGCACTATCTTGTGCACTTACACTTTGTATCTCACTAGCACTGTCTTGTGCATCTTGTGGTTGTATCTCACTCGCACTATTTTGTGCAGTTAAATCAATCGCACTGTTTAGCGTATCGCACTATTTTGTGCATTGCATATCACTCGCGCTGTTTAGCGTATCGCACTGTCTTGTGCATTTCAAAATCAATCGCGCTGTTTAGCGTATCGCACTATTTTGTGCATTGCATATCAATCGCGCTGTTTAGCGTATCGCACTATCTTGTGCATTTCAAAATCACCCGCGCTGTTTAGCGTATCGCACTGTCTTGTGCATTTCAAATCACTCGCGCTGTTTAGCGTATCGCACTGTTTAGTGCACCTCAAATCACTCGCGCTATTTTGCGTATCGCACTGTTTTGTGCAGTGTATCGCACTGTCTTGTGCATTTCAAAATCACTCGCGCTGTTTAGCGTATCGCGCTGTTTTGTGCAGCTACATTCGCGCTATTTTGCGCACCTCAATCGCACTGTTTTGTGCAGTTTATCATTCGTGCTATTTTGCGCATTGCACTGTTTTGTGCAGTTTACATTCGTGCTATTTTGCGCACCTCAATCGCACTGTTTTGTGCAGTTTATCATTCGCGCTATTTTGCACATTGCATTGTTTTGTGCAGTTTACATTCGTGCTATTTTGTGCATCGCACTGTTTTGTGCAGTTTATCATTCGCGCTATTTTGCGCATTGCACTGTTTTGTGCAGTTTACATTCGTGCTATTTTGCGCACCTCAATCTCACTATTTTGTGCAGTTTATCATTCGCGCTATTTTGCGCATTGCACTGTTTTGTGCAGTTTACATTCGTGCTATTTTGTGCACCTCAATCGCACTGTTCTGTGCAGTTTATCATTCGCGCTATTTTGCGCATTGCACTGTTTTGTGCAGTGTACATTCGTGCTATTTTGCGCACCTCAATCGCACTGTTCTGTGAAGTTTATCATTCGCGCTAGTTTGCGCATTGCACTGTTTTGTGCAGTTTACATTCGTGCTATTTTGCGCACCTCAATCGCACTATTCTGTGCAGTTTATCATTCGCGCAAGTTTGCGCATTGCACTGTTTTGTGCCGTTTACATTCGTGTTATTTTGCGCATCGCACTGTTTTGTGCAGTTTACATTTCGCCCTACTTTACGCACCTCCATCGCACTGTCTTGTGCATTTCAAAATCACTCGCGCTGTTTAGCATATCGCACTATCTTGTGCATCTCAAATCACTCGCGCCTTCTTGCGCATCGCACTGTTTTGTGCATCACATTGTTTTATTTGCGCTATCTTGCGCATCGCACTACTTTGTGCAGTTTACACTCGCGCTCTCTTGCGCATCGCACTATCTTGTGCATTTCATTACATGCTCTCTCTCATCTTGCATAGAAAATGCTTGTAGCATTTGTCAGTGCATTGCGTCGCACTGTTTTGTGCACCTTACTTGGATTTTGCAGGCATCCTATCGCGCTATCTTGCGCACCTCACTTGTACTTGTTAGTACATTGCATTGTTTTGAATACAAACCGGCTTCGCGTAGCGTATAAGTCCAATTGTCAAAGTCTTCTTTCATATCATTTGTATCCTGTCCCTGAACTACGCTGGTTTGATTCCTTGCAAAGGGATACGTAGGCAGCCTGCGGGCACAACCATTCATTCATTTGTATTTTGTTTGTTTGTTTGTCTAAGTCTTCGGCCTTGTCAAAAATAGGTCGTCTCTGGGCTTTGACATTCACTCCGGTCATTCTTATGACTTCCGAGTTTTGTCAAAGAGGGGCAATTGTAGGCACCCCATTTTTGACAGCCCATAAGACTTGGGCGTTACTGATGTTTTACTTGGTGGAGAAAGGTGTCCAGGGCAAAGGTTCAATCTCTTCGGCAATGAGAGGGTCAAATCCCAACTTTACACCCCTTTTGGATCAAAACTATTTTGAATGGTTTTTAGACCTTAAAACCTTCTCTTTCAAAACATTTTTGAAATAAAGTTTTCGTATTTTGTCAAACGTTGCGCTTTTCAATAAATCGAGCAGGGATGAAGTGGAAATGAATGAAAGAGAGATGAAATCTTTGAAAAATCTTTCAAAACACTTCGTTTAGGGGTTTGGAGATAAAAAATAGAGGAAAGGAGAGGAGAAACTAGTTTGGGAGAAGTTCGGCTTGAATCCGGGTAAGAGAGAGTTGAGCAGCCCTCGCTGAATTGGGCTTATTCATTTGCATACTTGGATTTTAGCTATGAGGCCACCACCGTTGGAAAGCTTACTTTCGGGGCTTCATTTTGCACTCAAGAATCTCTTAAAGCCAAGTCCGGGTGGGGGAGATATGAGCAGCTGAAGTTGTGCATCATCCCGGTTGGATCGAATCTACGCGGCTTCACCAAAATGGGCATAACTTTTTCCACAGGAGGAATTTTAATGCAAAATTTGTGCCATTGGAAAGCTAATTTTCGGGGCTTCAATTTGGACACCCACCGAGCATTTTTTGACCTTGGAAGCATCTGTCGGCAATCTATTTATCCGACCGGCAATTTATTGTGCCGACCGGCAATTTAGTGTGCTGACCGGCCATTTTTGCTGGCCGACGACCTTCCGGAGTATTCTACAGATTGAGTGGATGCCAGCTGTGCCAGCTGGAGGGCACAGACTGGATCCTCCATACACGTGTATGGAGGATCTTTGCTCTTAGTTTGAAGCTTCTAAGAGAAGTCTTACTCCCTTGGCTCTATAAAGGAAGCTCTCCTCTTCCTTATACTAGGTTAGAAAAACCAGCTGGAGCATTACATATAATCCTCCATACATCTCCCTCTTCTAAGCTCTAAAGTCCATCATCCTTGGCCATTTACACACCAACCCATAGCACAAGGCCTCCATCCTCCATTCCAACCATTTGAGGATAATTTTTAGAGGTTAGGAACTCCTTTTCTTGGATCAAAGGCTGCTGCATTGCTGCTCTTTAAGGGTAAGTCTTCATTCCCTCTTTTCTGGCCTTGCCTTGCTTCATATCTAAGCCCCTTTTTCTTGCTGTTTTGAGCTCCGACCAAAACTTAAAGTACCCTTTATTTGAGCTCTATTTCATGTTTTATTAAGGGAATTTTGTCATTTGAGGTCCCCATCTTGCACTTCCTTCTTTATCTCTCCTTTAGGCCCCAATTTTGCATGTTATTTTTGGCCTATGTGTAATCTGTTTTGGGGCATGTCATAAACTATAAGTGAGCTTGTTTCGAGCCCTTATTCAACATTGAAGAAGGGCTCATCACTGTTTAGATACACCATGTGCTACTTGCTTTGAAATCCATGTTTTTGCCTCATTTTCGCATGATTTATTAGCCTCGGATGCTTCTGTTTTTGGGCTCTTTTCAGAACTGAAAACAGTCTTATTTTGACCCCCTTGTCATGTTTCATTAATGGTCTTTGGCTATTTGATGAATGTTTTGTATACTTTGTGTTTTGACCTCTTTTGGGCCCTACCTTGCGTGGCATTTTGAGCATACCTGTATATTGTTTTGGGGGTTGCCATAAACTGTAAGTAGTAATATTTTTGGTCCCTCTTCACAGTTGTAGAAGAGTCTTTTTCTGTTTGGGCTTTGTATCTACCACTTGCTTCATTGCCTCCCTTGCGGAGCCATTTTTGTATGATAATTTAGCCCCACTTGTGCTTACTGTTTGGCTATGCTTTGAACTGTAAAAATGCTTATCTTGGGGCTGCCTAGAATCTGTCTTCACATGTCATAATCGAATAGTGCATGCTTTGTATAGCTGTAAGCCATTTCATGTACCTAGTTTTGCATTTCGGGAGAAATTCCATGCATCGGGTGTCATTTCGCCTTGTTTCGGGGCTGTTTTGCCCCCCTCATTTTGCTACTGATTTTTGCATGTTTTCATATCATATTCCATGTCTTTGCCATGTCTCATTAGAGTGGCATTTCGATGCCTGAGGGTCGGTCCTCGGTTTGCGTGCACCCGTGAACGCATTTCGAGTTGTCTTGTTTTCATCTGATGGCCACTGATGTGGGTGTGGCTGAGGTCCACTCACATTGGTGTAAGTCCATCTTGCACTGTGTATGCCATGTTTCAATGCGTTGTGCCTGTTATGTTGTTAGCATTGTGTGTGCCATGTAGTTGTATTGCATGTTTGTATGTTTGCTTGCATGCTTAGGTTGCATGTGCATTGTTGTGCATTGCCTCGCCTCTTGACCAACCATGATTGAGGTTGGGTCTCTTGTATGTTTTGTGTGCATTGCATTTGACATTGAAATGCATACTTGACTCCTTGGCCATCATGCATCGAAATGCGTGATTGGTGGCCCGAGGGTCGAGGGCCATGCTCCCTTGAGTCCATTACATGATAGGGAGCGTGTCCATGCATACATTTGCCTAACAATTCTATGCCATACACTGCTTGCCCTCTGCTGCTGCCAATTGCAGGTTCTGCTAGAAGCTTTGGCCGGTCGGTTAATTACAGTGCCGACCGGCAATCCATCAATGGCCGATAACTTCATCAGCGACCGGTGACCATTTCCCATGGACGGTGGCCATCCCTTCCAGCCGGTGGTATTCCCCAACATCCAGAGAGCATGTCCTTAGACTTTGGCAGTCCTCAGAGGAGCAGGGTAGTGAAAAACAGAGGCAACAGTGCTATGGCAGCGAGTTTCCGGGCGATATGGGTCAAGCATGCATCATTCGCGCATCCCAAGGCGACGGCTGTGACCACCTTCTGTCTGCATTTATTTTATTAATTAATTAAGGGTCTGTAATAATTAATTAGCTAGGATAGTTGATTTGTTATTCGGACTATATTATTCTTTTGGTCCCTCCAAGCGAGGGTGAATTTGTAATAAGTGTGGGTGCGTGTGTGCATGTCTTCCAACCCCCACTTCTTTCTCCCTTTTACTTACCTGCTTTTGGTGGTTAGTATTAGGACATGTTTACTTTAGCATACCTTATGTTATGCATGCGTGCATCATTCATCAGTATTGCATGCATGTGGCTCGGTGCATCATGCGAATAGCATTTGTACTTCAATTCGAAATTGAATACGTGCATCAATTAGTGGCATTTCACATGCCATGTTTAGGTTAGCCGAGCCTACTCCAATTGCATCCTGTATGTGTTGCATTAGTCAAATTGACATGAACTAGAATCATGCATGTTGGCTAACTAGTTTATTGTTTTGGCACGGAGTACGATATAAGTATTTACGCTTTAGCATCTCGCATGAGTGTGAATGCTATCATGACAGCATGCTTACCATGTGGCTAAATGCTTATGTGATAAATTGTTTGAATGCCTATGGGTGAAGGTTGGGTTGTTTGAGTTGGAAAAACTCGTTGAAATCCGTATTTCAGCCTACTTGCGAGTAGCGAATTCCAAAGTGTTTTTCAAGACAAACGGATATGCAATGCTTATTTCCAAATTAGGCAATCTAGTCTATACTTGTTTGCTGTGTGCATAACGTAGTAATTCTAGGCTAATAATCGGGATAAGAACACATAACGTTTTCAAAATCGGATATCACGGTTAGTAGAGGCCGGTCTTCGGACCGGGCGAGAGGGGGTGCTCATAGCTGACCTTCACCGATCGTACCCAAGTTCCCGAGCCGAGGCAACTTTGGTGATGACGGACACGTGGCCTTTGGCACCGAGTCAGGGTTTCCTAAATTCCCCCAAAATAAAATATTTAGGTGGCGACTCTGTATCTGGCAAAGCAGTCCATGTTTGGCACTTCTTTCAAAAAAATCTGTTTTCTCAAAACGATTTGCCAGATTTGGACTCTTTGGTTCAGATTAAGAACCGTGACACAAATCGAGTCCGAACAGTAGCGGGTCCATCGCGGACGTGCTACAGTACTCTAGAAAAGTTTTCATTGAAATCCGACCAGGTCTAAATGGGCCACAGCCGGTTCTAAATGGACCCTGTCGGGTCTAAAAATTTGCATTTCAAGCCCGATTTCAAGCGGGCATGTCTCCCTCATCCGGACCCTGTTTCAGGTGATTCTTGAGTCTAAATTGAATCCCTGGAAGTCTACTTTCCAATGGCGATGGCCTCACATATAAATTCTAAGTGGTAAGATAGATATGCCTAATTGAGTGAATGATACTCATTCTTTCTCAATGGTTTGATGCTCGACCTTTTCCTAAACTAGTTTTCTTCTGTCCCCTCATATTTTCTTCAACTCCAAACCTATAAATAATATATTTTAAAATATTTTTGAAGGTGTTCACCTCTCTTTTATTTATTTTCACTTTTTCCTTACTTAGTTTATTGAAAAGTGCAATATTTTAATCGAAATACGAGCTTCAAAACATCAAAGAAGCATTTGGAAAAATATTTTGAAAAAGAGGGTTTTAAGGTCTAAAATAGTTTGGCTAAAATGGGGTGTAAGGTTTGGGATTAGAGCTTGAATCCAAATTGCTTCGCTGAGAATTCAAAAGATTGCACAATGTAACTTTCATCATCGAGTATTTGGAATAAAGCACCCAAGTCTTAAGGGCAATAAAAAATGGGGTGTCTACAAGGTTTTGATCCCTATTTTGTTTTTGTACCACAGGGATGAGACACTAACATATTTTGACTTTTGGACAAGGATGTAAAATTAATTGTAAAAACAGTAAAGTTAGTATTTTTATATATATTGCACTATATATGCTTATATATATGTTGCACTATGAATACAATGCCTCGTTTATTACTTTGCAGAATGGCCAATATTGGTAACGGAAGCGAATCATGAGTTAGTGGCACTGAATCGATGAAAAGAATCATGGAAGAAGTGAATATTAGCTTTTTGCAAGCCTTGCAGACTAACATAAACAATGGGATGCCAGAATGGCAAGAAGAGTTAGTTACCATAAAACAAATCTAAAATCTGAAACCCATCATATTTACCGACAGTCTAGGCCCAATGGTAGCAAACGCTTGGGTTAAAGATATGGAAAAGATGTTTTGCACCTTATCCTGTACCGAAAGACAGAAGGTAACTTTCGCCACTTTCACTTTCAAAGATAATGCGCATGAATGGTGGCTTTTCACCTTGGAGAAGGAAGAAATTGTGACTTAGGCAAGATTCTTGTAAGTATTTTATGCAAAATACTTTCTAGATTCGTTGCAGAAACAAAAGGTGTCGAAATTCATACATCTAAAGCAAGGAACCATGACAATGGTTGAATACGAGAGCAAGTTCACACAACTCGCTCGGTTTGTGACATATGTCATCCCCATCAAAGCTCAAAAAGTAAGGAAATTCGAAGCAGGATTGGATGCTGAAATCCAAGATAGGCTTGAGGTTTTGAAACTGCCAACCTATGCGGAAGTGGTAGGCCGAGCATACATTACGGAAAACAGAATTAAAGCCTCAGGCTCCAAGGAACCAAGCCAAAAGAAGCGATTTTGGAAAAAAAAATAACAGAAGATCCAGTGTTGCGTCTCCTAAGAGGATGAATACGAGCACAACCAACTTAGGCAATCAAGGTTCTACTAACCCTAGAGGTAGCACCATTCCAACTTGCCCTACGTGTGGAAGGGCTCATTGGGGATGATGCCATCGAGACACAGAAGCATACTTTAAATGCGGTCAAGTTGGCCATTTGCTGCGAGATTGTCCAAAGCTTACTACTCCTACAACCGGCCCCTCTGAACTAGTCAGAAAACCTGTAGGACCTGGAGGAATGAGAAAGGACAAAAAACGCCAAGGAAGAGCTTTTTCTTTGGTACTTGGAAAATCGGAAGTTACCGAAAACGTTGTGTCAAGTACACTTTCTGTCTATGGTCATTTAGCTCATGTCCTCATTGACTCTAGGTCCACTTATTCTTTTGTTACACCACACTTTGTTGCCAAGCTGGCAGCAACACCTGAACCCTTAAGATATATATTGTTTGTGTCTTTTCCTTCTGGTAATTCTACCTGTAGTATTGATGTGTACAGATCATGTACTATATCCTTAAAAGGAAAAATCTTATATGTAGACTTGATTCCCCTCTGCATTGGGAACTTTCATGTGACCTTAGGGATGGATTGGCTAGCTACCAACCACGCCTATATTGATTGGAAAGCCATAAAGGTCTCCCTCAGGTTACCAAACCAACCCGAGCTTGTCTTTTATGGGAATAGAGTTTCCAACCCTCCCTGTCTTATATCCACCATGACAGCCCAACGACTTCGAAGAAAGGGTTGTTGTAGTTATATATGTTATGTGATCGATACTCAAAAAGAGACCCCCATTGTTGATGCAATCTCCATGGTTCGAGAATTCTTGGATGACTTTCCTAAAGATCTACACGATACCCTAGTTGACCGGGAAATTGAATTCACCATTGAAACTCAACCCGGTACCCAACCAATATCAAAAGCCCCCTACCGCATGTCAATGACGGAATTGAAAGAACTAAAGACTCAACTCCAGGAACTACTAGACAAAGGCTTCATTCAACCTAGTACCTCGTCCTAGGGAGCTCCAGTATTGTTCGTAAAGAAAAAATATGACACAATGAGTTTATGCATTGATTACTGGGAGCTAAACAAGGTCACCATCAAGAATTGGTACCCTCTGCCACGAATTGATGACTTGTTTGATCAACTTCAAGACACCCAAATATTCTTGAAAATTGACTTGCATTCTGGTTACCATCAATTAAAATTCAAAATGGAAAGTATCGAAAAGACTACCTTCAGAACACGTTATGGGCATTACGATTTTCTTGTCATGCCTTTTGGCATAAAAAATGCTCCAGCAGCTTTCATGGACCTCATGAACCGAGTGTTCAAACCCTATCTTGATGAGTTCGTCATTGTCTTCATTGATGACATCCTCATATACTCTAAGTCACCAGAAGCCCATGAGCAGTACTTGCGAATGGTTCTCCAAACACTACATGATCACAAACTTTATACCAAGTTGAAGAAATACGAATTCTAGATCACTAGTGTACACTTCCTCAGTCACGTCATTAACAATGATGGCATCTGGATTGACCCCTAAAAAGTTGCCGCAATCGTGAACTGGCCATGATCTACTAATGTGTCAGAAATTCGAAGTTTCTTGGGTCTAGCTGGCTATTATAGATGTTTCGTGCAAGATTTCTCGAAGATAGGATCACTCTTGACCTAGCTAACTCAGAAGAACACACCTTTTGAATGGACTAACAAGCAAGAGCGTTGCTTCCAAGAGTTGAAAAGCAGACTTGTAACAGCTTCTATACTAGCACTCTCCGCAAGAACAGATAGGTTCGTAATTTATAGTGATGCCTCATATAATAGTTTGGGTTTTGTTCTTATGCAAAATGGAAAAGTCATTACTTATGCCTCATGTCAACTAAAGACTCATGAGAGAAACTACCCAACCCATGATCTAGAATTAGTTGCAATTGTAGACACCCCATATTTGACCGACCTTAAGACTCAGACGTCATCATTTTTGCGCGCGATGATTGTGCATGTTTGCACTCATTTTGAGTGTTCAAAGTTCTCAGTTGAGTGCCCTGTCTTTGAGCCTCTTAACACTCTGTGTTTTGGCCTTGTTTTTGGGCCAAACCTTGTGCCTCTTGTCTGGGAGGGGGGGGGTGGGGGGGGGGGGAAGGCCTTGCCGGCCACTTTTGGCACTTGCTGGCCACTTTTCTCCCTTGTAGGCCACTTGAGGTGGTCGGTTGGCTAGTGGAGGTGGCCGGCTAGCCACCTGAAGTGGCCGACGGCCAATTTTCTCATTTTTTAGATATTTTCAGATCTTTTAAGCCAGCTACTGAGCACTGAGGCTCATCCTCCATACACGTGTATACAGGGATGAATACAAGCTTTATGCTTCTATTTCTATATAAGGGGAGGTGCCTCCCCCTTTTGAGGGGTTCTGAAATTTTGGAAGCAAAATTTTACTCTCTTTAGAACTCTCTCTCTCTCTCTATATATATATATATATATTGTGCTTGAAAGTGAGCTTTCTTTGCGTTTTTACACAATCTCTTAGCCAACTTAGACTACCTTGTTGCTGAGGTGCTTGAAGGTCTTGTTTGGGCTTTTGAAGGTTGGTTTTGGCTCAGAAGTTGCCTATTTGTTGCTATGCTTCAAGGGTGAGGCTTTACCCTCTTTAAAGCTTTGCTTTCATTACTAGTTTGACCACCTTTGCATGCTATTTTTGGCCTAGTTGTCAACTACAAAAACCTCTATTTTTTAAGTGTAAAGATGGTTATTTGAGGCCCTTTTGGAGTTAGGGGTGGTCCACCCTCTTTTGTAGCTTTATTTGCCAAGCTTTGTGCCATCTTTTAAAGCCTTTAAAACAATTTTGTTTTGGCCTTTAAACCACTGAATTCTAGGGGAATTTCACTGGTAGAATGTTTTTTTTGAGGTCCAAAATAGGAGGGGGTGGCCTCCCCTCCTTGTCTCTCTATGCCATGTCTTGTTAGCACTACAAAGTAACATCTTTTTATGGATTATGTTGGCCTAGTTCAAGCATATTTTTCGCCTTATTTTAACATGTTGTAACTCTGTTTTTGGCTGGTTAGAGCACCTCTTGTTTGCCTCTTACACTTGTAGTGCAATCATGCTTACTAGCTTAACCAGCATAGAGAGTTAGCCTATCATTTTAGCTTGTGTTAGCTCCATCTCAACATGCTTTTGCTCATGTTTTTCCATGCTCTAACACTATTTTGAGTGGTCTTGGTCCTTTGAAGCTTGCCTTGCATAGCTATAGTGTAAATGGCTTTACTATCTTTGCGTTTTAGGCCCTCTAGCATGCCTTATTTGTGATGTTTGCATGATATGGCATCATTTAGCATGTGATTTCAGAGCATATTCCTCTATCATACTCTCATATATATCACCCTTTAATTGCTTTTGAGAGGTGAGCTTTGTGCCTTGTTTATAAGCCAATACATGAGCATGTCGTTCTTGCTTTTCATGCCACCATTTCAGATTATTTTGGTCACTGTTTTGGCATGGTTTAGGTCTATCCATTGCTGCTTTGGCCAATTGAGATTGGTATTCCATGCCTCTAGTGTTCTGTCCTTTACTAGTTTCAATGCTTTTGGCCTTTAACATGTTGTGCATGTGTTATTTGCATGTCATTGTCTTGTTTTTCATGCCACTTTAGCACTGAAATATCTGCCATCTCCCACATTTCTTCACTTTTGACTTGTTTTGAGGTTGGTTTACCTTCTGCTTGTGTTTAAGCTTGATAGAGTTTGTGCTAAAATAGCTTTAACCCTCTTATGAGGATTCCTCCCAGCCAAAGGCATGATCTCTCTTATCCCCTAAACTATTCTTTTGGTTAACCCCTCTCTCATTAGAGGACTTTCATATTGGACAAATCAAGTAAAGAATGGTTTGATAATGTAAAATGAGTAAACAAGAAAGTGGACAAGTAAAACATGAATAAGATAAGCATTTGTGTTGCATTGCATGTGTTTGGATCGGACGTTAATCCAAACACAAGAAATGTGGGACGTTTCATACTCATGGTGATGAAATGTCTTACATTTCTTGGTCACTATCACCCTTGATCATGCATGATAGGGGGAGGCACTTTGTGTGATAACCCTGCTCCGTATTATGGCAATTAATCTTAGTTACGAATGTGATTATGCGTTTGATATGATTTTGAGTGCCATTTATATGAATATATGTGGTTTTGAATTTCTATCTGTTCACCATAGGAAAATCTATTTGATTATGTGCTTTACAATTTAAATTGAAGGCCTTATCGGCCACAGAAACCGAAATTGACTACGCCATTGTGATTGGCATAATTTTTAGAGCCTACGGTGAAATTTAATTAAAAATTTATTCGGATCAAAATAATTAGATTCAGAATGATTGATTAAGCTCCATTATTTAATTCTAATCACTTTGCCTAAGAGAGCTTATAAATAGGCCTCTATACACACAATTCCACTCTTTGAATTCATTTTGCTAAGACTACACTCTAGAGGGAGAGTGTGTGGGTCGGTTAGAGAGAGAGAGGAGGCTCAAGTTGAAGAATTAACCAAGAAGCTTGAAGATCTTGAGGATCAACTCAAGAATTAACCATAAATTGGGTGATTAGAGCTTCTAGGTAAGTACTTGAGTATGAATTCATGAGTACAGGTTTGTAAATTTGTGTATTCAAGCTAGTTGGGTGATCAAGAACATCAATTAAGATGAAATTGAAGAATTTAAAGCTTATATGTACATGCATGTAAGAATTTGCCATGAAGTTGTATAATTAAGCATGAAAAATATGATCCATGTAGAATTATGGTTGAAGTTCATGCTTTTGATCATCATTTGTATCATCTAAGTCGAAAATGGAAGTTGTAATTCACATGCAAATGCAATTCATAGAAGCATGAGTGTTGAATGCATGAAATTGAAGTATTGATGATGGATTTGATATGAATTGTGTGTGTATGTAAGTAATTCATGGAAATTAAGCTTCATAACGTTGTATTCTAGCATTTGTATCATGTTAGAAGGGTTTCATGTGAAGTTTAAGTCGTGGTATGCAAGTTTGAGCCTCAAGAACAGTTCTGGAAAACCCAGAATTTGGCATGCCCGCTCGAGTGGGAAAAGCGCTGCTCGAGCATAAAATGCAAGCTTCCAGCAGTTTTGCAGTCAGTGATGTCCACTCGAGCGGGGAGCCATGTAGTGTGACCGTCCGCTCGAGCGTCCGAAGTCATGCTCGAGCGTAAAAATGAGGCAACCAACACTTTTGCAGACAATGAGGGTCCGCTCGAGCGGGGGAACCCACGCTCAAGGGGGGACCCCTGTTTCAGAAAATTTGTAGAAGTGTTCTGTGTTTCATTTTCCATTCTCTTTCATTTCTGAACACTCTTAGGCATGCATTGAACATCATAAATGATTTAGAAGGATAAGAACGAAGCCTAAGAGGAATATATGAATTAAGAACAGAACGAATCGTTTGTGAACCATTATGTTCATGAAATGTGTAGGGTCAAGTACGAGGGCAAATCCACCGGTAGATCACTGTGAGTAATATCTTAATAAAGATATCTGAAGTATGTTATTTGTCCAATTGCTTACTTTCATATAAGTCTTGTCAGTTTGTTACATTGAATTGGGGACAAATACTTGTTATGCCATATGATCGGGCCAAAGGCCATTGGATACAATTGATTGGGCCAAAGGTCGTCTGACACAAATGATAGTTTGACAGGGATGATAGTCTGACATGAATGATAGTCTGACATATGAATGAATGTGCCAAAGGCCGTATGACGTTAATTAATGGGCCAGAAGCCGTACGACATGAATGAATGGGCCGAAGGCCGTATGACACGAATGAATGGGCCAGAGGCCGTATGTCAGGAATGAATGGGCCAGAGGCCGTATGACATGAATGAATGGGCTGAAGGCCGTATGACACGAATGAATGGGCCAGAGGCCGTATGTCATGAATGAATGGGCCAGAGGCCATATGACATGAATGAATGGGTGTAGACACCCCATTTTTGACCGTCCTCAAGACTTGGACGTCATCGTTTGAACACTCGATGATCATCCATGCTCGTGTTCATTTTGAGTTCTCGAAGGTCTCGGTAGCGCGCCCTACCTCAAGATCTCTCAACTTGACTGTTTTGTGCTTGGTTGTGGACCAAGCACTTGTGTTTTTGCTTCTAAGGGAAGAGGGTGGCTTGTTTTCCATCCCTTGAACCCATCAGCCAAGGCGTGAAGCCATCGGCCTTGTTTTCTTGCCATCGGCCAAAAGTGTTGGCCGATTGGCACTCTTTTTGGTCGGTTGGCCCTTATGTTGGTCGATCGGCCATGTTTTCTAGCCGAACCCTGTTCATCTGCTTTATGCAGATATTTTATGCCAGCTATCATAGCTGGCGTGCACAATTCACCCCCTCCATACACGTGTATGGAGGGATTTGCCCCTTTGCTTGGCTTCCTCAAGAAGCTTTGCTTTTGGTTCTCTATAAGAGAGAAGCATCTCCTCCCTCCTCAAGGGTTCAGAAAATTGAGGGTTGAGTGATACATATACTTTTGTATCTATATTCCTTTGTTTAGCCTTGTTTTGTATTCAAAATTGCAGTATTGTCTTACTATTGTACACAAACACACACTAGAACACCATCCTCTTGGAGCTAAGGTCCTTGAGGTTGATTTCAGAGTTCTTGGAGTGGTTTAAGCTTGAAAAAGTTGCTGGAGCCTTGTTCTTGAAAGTGTTCTTCAAGGGTGAGCATTCTTGCTTTTAATACCCCTTTCTTGCTTAAGCTTTTAGACCTTCTTGCTTATTGTTTTAAGCTTAACTCTAAACTACAATAAGTTCTGATTTTTGATGCTTTAAATCTTTGGTTAAGGTCTCTTTTTGGTTTGGGGTTGTTTCCCCCCTCCAAGGCCTTGTTAGGCCTTGTTTTAGGCCATCCCTTTTGGCCCTTGTTCTTAGCTTTGCATGACCTTTCTAGATTTTTAGTGGTGGAAAAGTGGTTTTGGAGTCTTAAATAGGAGAGGGTCTTCCCCTCTCCTTGTTGTCTTGTATGCTTGCATAAATGGCTTATGTTGGTAGCATGTTTGTTAAGCTTGTCTTAGCTTCATTTCAGCAAGTAATTGGTGTTACTTTGCCATGCTTTACCTCTATCTAAGGTTGGTTTAGTGGCATTTTGCATGTACCATACACTTGTAGTGTAAATCACACATACTAGCTTTATATGCTTCATGTTTGAGCATGTCTTTCTAGCCTATGTTGTGTCCATTTCAGCATGTTCTTGGGCCTGTTTTTACAATGCCATACCTCTGTTGGGGTTTGGTTTAATAGCTCCTTGCATGCTCCATGCACTTGTAGTGCATTTCCATGAAATAGCCTAATGAGTCTCATACTTTAACATATCATTTTAGCATGCTTTTGGCTTAGCTCTGAGAAGACTTTGTTCCTGTTTTACCATGTTTAAGGTCTGATTTGTGTTGTTTTGGTCATATATGCCATGCTTTGTATAGCCATAAGGCATTCTTGCTTGTTAGCTTTGAGTGTCCAAGTCACTAGCATGCTTTACTTGGGCCATTTCAATGATCTAGAATCATTTGTTATGTTATTTCAGTCCATGTAATGTGCTCATACACTTGCACTTATCACTCCTTTAATGCTTTAAAGAGTTGATGTTTTATGCCTCATGAATGAGTTATTGTGTATGCCTCCATGCTTAGGTCTTTTGGATGCCATCTAAGTGGCTTTTTGGGCTCATTTTAACATGCCATAACTCTATTTTTCATTGGTTAAGTCATGCCATGTTTGGTTTTGATAGGTGTAGTGTAACACTCCTTTTGTAGCTTTGCATGCTTCATGTTTTATGCTCATCTTTCTAACATGTTTTGGTTCCTTGCATGTTTTAGGCTTACTTTGGCATGCTCTAGGACTGTTTTGGTTTGCTTAGGCCATTTGCTTCATGTTTTGCATAGCCTTAGTGCAAGTCCCTTTGCTAGTCTTAGGCTTTGAGCCTCATGCATGCTATGCTTGTGATTATGTGTGTGATTTGGCATCATTCCTATCATCATTTGAAAGCATGTGGTGCTGTCACATATCCATGCTTGTCACTCTTTAAGTGTGCTTAAGAGTTGCATCTTTATGCCTTAATCCTTGAGCCAATGGACATGCATGCTTGTCTTGCCTTTTCATACTTTTCATACCATCATTTCCATAGCACTTTGGCCACTGATTTGGGCATGTTTGAGAGTGGCCCATTTTAGTTTAAGTCCATCTTACCATGTTGTTGCATGCTTGTCTTGCATGTTGTTGCATGCTTGCTTCATTTTGCATGTTGTTGCATGCCATGTATCTTCACATGTTTAGGTAGTATGCCAATTACATATTAGTTGCATTGCGTAATCTTGTTGCATACTTGTTGCATGCCTAGGTTGCATATCGCTTGCTTGCAAGCTCATGTTGCATTAGCTTGCTTGCATGCTTAGGTTGCCTTGCATTGTGTGTGCATTCCCTTGCCTCTTGATCAAGTATGATAGAGGTTGGGGCCCCTTGTGTGTTTTTTGTACATTTCATTCCATATTGAATTGCACACTTGGACTCTTTGGCCATCATGCATCGAAATACGTGATTGATGGTTTGAGGGTTGAGAACTATACTCCTTTGAGTCTTAAACATGATAAAGGGTGTGGTTGCAAACATTTTCTTGCAAATACATTGCCATGCTCTGTTTTTCCTCTGTTGCAGCAAAAGGAGCAGTCAGCAAGAAACAAATGGTCAATCGACCATATTCAATGTCGATCGGCTAACAATGTATGGCCGAGAGCCTTAGTTTTGGTCGATGACCAGTTTCCCTTGGCCGATGGCTCTATATTTTGGCTGATGGCCTCTCAGCATGACCATGAAGTGGTTCTGGAGCATCACAGAGACTTGTGCAGTCTTCAGAGGTGCAAAACAGTGCAAACAGAGGCAACATGAAGCATGGCGATGGATTTCGAAGCGAAGCCAACCGAGCACGCATTCGTCCCTCTTCCCGAGGCTATTTTACTGTTTTCATAGCTTAATTAATTTGTTTAATTAGTTAATGGTTGTGTAATAATTAATTAGCTTGTTAGTTAATTAATTAGTTGATTTGTATTTTTCTTTCGGTCTCTCCCTCGAGAGAGCCAATTGTTGTAATAAGCGTGCGTGTGTGCGATGCATGTCTGCCAACCCCTATTTCTTTCTCCCTTTTACTTAACCGCTTACGATGGTTAGTTTTAGGACATATTTCAATTAGCATCCTTATGCTATGCATGTTTGCATCATTCATCTGTATTGCATGCACTGGGCTCGGTGCATAAAACTAACTGCATTGTATTTGAATTCCATTTCGAATACATGTATCGAATTGTCACATCTCATATGCCATCTTAGAATAGCTGAGCCTATTTCTAATTGCATTTTGCATGTGTTGCATTAGCCATCTTAACATAAGCTAGGATCATGCATTGATTTCTAACTAGCTATTGTTTTGGCTTGGAGTACACTGTAAGTGTTTATGCTTTAGCATCTCGCTTGTGTGTGAATGTTAACATGATAGCATGCTTGCCATGAGGCTAATTGCTTATATGATATAACTGCCTGAATGCCTGTGGGTGAAGGTTGGATTACTTGAATTGGAACAATTCATCAGATCCGCATTTTAGCCTACTTGCGAGTAGCAAACTTCAAATCATTTTCGAAACAAATGGATATGCGATGCTTTGTTCCAAATTAGGCGATCTAGTCTATATTTGTGTGTTGTGCGCATCACATAGTAATTCTAGCTAATTAACCGGAATAAGAACGCTTATGTTTTGAAAAACAAGATATCATGCTTCGTACAGGCCGATCTTTGATCGAGCGAGCAGGGATGCTCATAGATGACCTTCCCCAATCGTACCCAAGTTGCCGAGCCGAGGCAACTTTGGTGATGACGGACACGTGGCCTTAGGCATAAGTCAGGGTTTCCTAAATTCCCCAAAAATAAAATATTTAGGTGGCAACACTGTATCTGGCAAAGCAGTCCATGTTTGGCACTTCTTTACAAAAATTAGTTTTTCAAAATGATTTGGCGAATTTGGACTCTTTGGTGATTTATTAATCTTACATCGCACATTGTGAGACCAGATTAAGAACCGTGGCATTTGAGTCTGAACTATAGCATGAAGCCCAAGGGTGCGTCTACAATGGGCCAGAGGCCGTTTGACATGAATGAATGGGCCAAAGGCCGTATGACATGAATGAATGGGCCAAAGGCTGTTTGACATGAATGATTGGGCCAGAGGCCGTCAGATAGGAACAATTGGGCCAAAGGCTGTCAGATATGAATGAATTGGGCTCGAGGCCGTTTGATGTGTTCGGAACCGCAATCATTTGACCTATATATATACGCCAGATAGAAATATGAATTGGGCCTAAGGCTGTCTGATGCATATTGTTGTAATGTATCTTCTTTATTTGATATTATTCATTAGGCTTTCGCTCACATGTATTCATGTGTCTGTAGGTGAGCCAAGGGATGTCCAAACCCAACCCCGGTGAAGTCTGTGAGAAAGGTCAAGTTTTGAAGAGTCAGCCCTAAATGTCTCACGCATGAGACTTACTTTCGCCTCTTTTGATCTATTGTTGTAATCTCGTTGTGTTGGCGAAATGTTGGATTACCTGTGTATATAAGTTTTGGTTAGGCTGACTAAGACTTAGATGATCCTGTATGTACAGAACTTTGTGTTTTTACATATTTTGGTGTGAGTTACTAACATGTTGTGGACGTCCCCCGAACGCCCCGGGAGGGTTAGTCCCGTTCTGTTCATTTGGGGTTACCACAGTTCGGACTCGACTTGTGTCACGGTTCTTAATCTGAACCAGAGAGTCCAAATCTGGCAAATCGTTTTGAGAAACAGATTTTTGAAAAAGTAGTGCCAAACATGGACTGCTTTGCCAGATACAGAGTCGCCACCTAAACATTTTAAAATGAGGGAATTTAGGAAACCCTGACTCAGTGCCGAAGGCCACATGTCCGTCATCACCGGAGTTGTCTCGGCTCGGGAGCTTGGGTACGATCGGGGAAGGTCAGCTATGAGCACCCCCTTTCGCCCGGTCCGAAGACCGGCCTCTACTAACCGTGATATCCGTTTTTGAAAACTTTACGTGTTCTTAAACCGATTGTTATCCTAGAATTACTATGTTATGCACGCAGCAAACAAGTATAGACCAAATCGCCCAAATTGGAATAAAAACATTTCACGTTTATTTTGAAAATGGTTTGCTACTCGTAAGTAGGCTAAAATACAGATTTTGCAACCCCCCAAGTGGGTTTTCGGAAAAGGCGGTTTTGCCACTATCTAGTGGGCTTAAAAAAAAAAAAACTCACAATCAACGAATTGTTCCAATCCAAATAACCTATCCTTCACCCACAGGCATTTAGGCAGATATATCACATAAGCAATTAGCCTTATCGTAAGCATGCTATCATGGCAGTCACTCACAAGCATGCAAGGATGCTAAAGCATAAAACTTACCGAGTACTCCAAGCCAAAATAGAAACTTTATTAGAAATCATGCATGATCCTAACTATACAGAAATGCCTAATGCAACACATGCAGAATGCAACTATAGCAGGCTCGGCTATTCTAAGATGGCATATGAAATGTTACAACTAACATGTATTCAATTTGGAATTCAAAGTACAATGCAGTTAGTATGGTGCGCCGAGCCCGGTGCATGCAAAACAGATGAATGAATGCAAACATGCTATCATACTGTATGCTAATTGAAATATGCCCTAATCTAACCATCATAAGCGGGTAAATAAAAGGGAGAAAGACGTGGGGTTGGAAGACATACAACACACACACGCACACTTATTACAGTTGTGCCCTCGCG
>NW_021024598.1:343397-417726 GCF_004153795.1 Camellia sinensis | reverse complement strand
TTGAAGAAACCTTTGCAAGAACAAATTGATCTAGACAACTCATTACCAGTTCTCCAAAACTACAAGAAAACAAAGCTCCTCCAAGTCCCTCAATCTCGGAGTAAGGTGAAATCAGTGTGTTAATGGTGGCAAACGTAAGGTAAAAAAACCACATTTTGAGCTAAGAAACACACACCACAAGGAGGAGAAGGGGATCGGTTATGAGGTATAGAGATAATATGTATCTATATCTCTAAGCTCTGGTTTTTGGTTGCAAAAGTCTAACCTAGATCCAAGAGGAAAGCCCCTCTCTTATAGGACTCCCTCTTGCAAAGCTTATTCAACAAGCTTGCTTAGAGGGAGATCCCTCCATACACGTGTATGGAGGGGGGAAGAGTTGGTGCCAGCTATCACAGCTGGCACAAAATATCTCCATAAAGTGGATGAACAGTGGTCGGCTGCCCAAAAATGCCATTTCGGCAAAAAACAGTGCCGACCGGCAACAATCTATGCCGACCGGCAATAAAGTGTGCCGACCGGCAAACAAAAGTGCCGATGGCAGAAAAAGACCATCCGGTGGCCTCCAGCCACTGCCGGCGGTGTGTGGGGATGCCTCATAAGGCATTCCCTACCCTTCCAAGGCAAAACACAAGTGTTCGATGCAAAACCAGACACTAAACGGTCAAGTTCGGAGATCCTGAGGCAGGGTGCGCAAGCCGAGACCTCCGGGAACTCCAAACGAACACGAACATGGATAATCACCGTGTGTTCAAACAGTGACGTCCAAGTCTTGAGGACGGTCAAAAATGGGGTGTCTACACATGTATGTATATGGATTGTTATGATGTGCCATGTAAGCACAGCTCTATGGAGAATTTGTAAGTTTGCTTCTGTTTGGCCCCTTTACTCTGATGAGTTATAGGGGTGGGTTCGGGTCATCACAGAGTGGTATTGTAGACGCGCCCCGCACGTCCCGGGAAAATCCCATTTTGTTCATTTGGGCTCACTACAGTTCGGACTCAAATGTCACGGTTCTGAATCTAATCTCGCAAAGTGCAATGCAAGACCGATAAATCACCAAAGAGTCCAAATTCGGCAAATCGTTTTGAAAAATTGATTTTTAGAAAGAAGTGCCAAACATGGACTGTTTTGCCAGATACAGAGTTGCCACCTAAATATTTTTATTTTGAGAAATTTAGGAAACCCTGACTCGCGCCTAAGGTCACGTGTCCGTCATCACCAAAGTTGCCTCGGCTCGGGAACTTGGGTACGAGAGGGGAAGGTCATGCAACGAGCACCCCCGCTTGCCCGATCAAAGATCGGCCACTACTAAACATGATATCTTGTTTTTGAAAACATATGCGCCCTTATTCCGGCTATTAGCCTAGAAGTACTATGTAATGCGCACAACATACAAGTATAGACTAGATCGCCTAAGTTGGAACAAAACATCTCATGTTCGTTTTTTAAAGCGGTTTGCTACTCGTAAGTAGGCTAAAATGTGGATTTTACCACCCTCAAGTGAGCTTAGAAAACATGGTGATTTGCCACTCTCAAGTGGGCTTGAAAACTCGCAATCAATGAATCGTTCCAATTCAAGTGATCCAACCTTCATCCACAGGCATTCAGGCAATTGTATCACATAAGCAGTTAGCCTCATGGCAAGCATGCTATCTGGCAGTCACTTACACACATGCAAGTATGCTAAAGCATAAACACTTACTGAGTACTCCGAGCCAAAACAAAAGCTATGTTAGAAATCAATGCATGATCCTTGTTCGTGTTTAAGATGGCTAATGCAACACATGCAAAATGCAACTAAGATAGGCTCGGCCATTCTAAGATGGCATATGAGATGCTACAGATAACACGCATTCAACTTGGAATTGAAATACGATGCAGTTAGTATGATGCGCCGAGCCTGGTGCATGCAAGACAGATGAATGGATGCAAACACGCGAGCATAAGGATGCTAATTGAAACATGCCCTAAAACTAACCTTCGTAAGCAGGTAAATAAAAAGGAGAAATAAGTGGGGGTTAGAAGACATGCATCACACACACGCACACATATTACAAAATTTACCTTCTCAACGAAGGGTCCGAATAAATAATACAGAACCAGCTAGCTAGTCTAAGCTAATCTAATTAGACTAGTTATTACACGACGAAATGAATAACAAGTTGCAACTACTTATTACACAACATTAACTAAGTAAGCAATCTAAATGAGCATGCAAACTAAATGAATGTGGGTTGCGCCAGCTCTGCTTTGAATGACAAAGGATGCATGCATGCTTGAATTGCCTTGTTCGGAAATCCCTCGTGACGCCTCAACTTGCCTCTATTTGCAATTGACCTCAGAACACTGCATAAAGCTCCAGAAGGCTGAAACTCTACCCTGGGAATCTGTGGGAAGGTTGCCGACCAGCTATTGGCCTTGGAGACCACTTGACGACCACTTTTGTGGTGAAAAACCAGAAAAAGTGGTCGGCCAGCCACTAAATCTGGTCGGCCGACCAGTTTCTGCCCCTGGTTACTGGTTTTCTGCAACAAAAGACAAGAGAGAGAGATGGCAAAGTATTTGCAACACATATGTGCACGACCACTCTCCCCATCATTGCATAAGCTCAAGGAAGTGTAGTTCTTGACCCTCGGGCCACTAATCATGCATCTCGATGAATGATGGCCGGGGAGTCGAATTGCACGACTCAATGTGAAATGAATGCACATACAAGCACCTAAAGCCTAGAACTCCGTCATGTATAGTCAAGAGCGTTGGTGACCGAGAATTGAGGCACGTTTCATCACTTCAAGTATGAAACGTCCCTCATTTTCCGTGTTTGGACCCTATTCCAAACACAATGCAACAAACAAGGCATGCACCAAAGCAACTGTAGCATGCAATCTCAATGTAATGCAACTAAGTCATGCAAACATGCAAGGGATAACATGCAAACATGCAACTAGCATACACAATGCTATGAACTAACAATGGCATACTCAATGCACATGACACTTAGCATACACAATGCACGTAGAAACTAACATACATAATGAGATGAACAAGGCATGCACAATGCAATGATCAATCATGCGACAACATGGCATACTCAATGCTATGAACTACAATGGCATACTCAATGCAAAATGGACTTAAACCCAAATGGATGGGCCTCTGCCACACCCAAATCAGTGGCCAATAGATGATGGAAATAAGGCATCAAAACACATACGATCATGCACAATGCAACAGCCCCAAGTCTAAGGCACAAAACACAACTTTCCAAACGCATTGAAAGGATGAAATGGAGTGCAATGACACATGTTTCAGCTCAAAAATGACATACAAAATGACTTTGAATTATGCAAATAACTCATGTAATGCATGTTGAATGGCTCAAGCATCGAAACTAGTGGAGTGTATTACACTATAGGCATGCAAGACAATGCTCAAATGGCCAAACCAACTCCAAACAGACCCTATCCAGGCCCAAAACAGTAGCAAAATAAGTTGGGATGATGGCTTGAAAGGCACAAAATGAAGCTCATGCAATGGCTCACAAAATAGGGTACAAAAGCACAACTCTCAAGGGCACTTAAGGAGTGGAAAACATGGAAGTATGACAACCCTATATGCTCTGAAATATCATGCTCAATGAGGCCAAAACATGAAAATACCTCAAGTTAAGCATGCAAGGGACTTCAAAACTCGAAGCTAGTCAAGGCTATCACACTACAAGCATGCATGGAAAGCATCTTTTGACCAAGAGGCCTCAAAAAATATCTAAGGCAGCCCAAAATATAAACTGATGCAACTCTCAAGCACATTGAAAGAGTGACAAACATGAGAATATGGCCAAGAAATAAGCTCTGAAATAGCATTCCTCATAATGCCAAAACATGAAAATACCTCAAGTTAAGCATGCAAGGGACTTCAAAACTCGAAGCTAGTCAAGGCTATCACACTACAAGCATGCATGGCAAGCATCTTTTGACCAAGAGGCCTCAAAAAAGATCTAAGGCAGCCCAAAATATAAACAAAACCAGGTTGGAGCATGGCCAAAATATGCTAGAATTGAGGGCCAAAACATCATGCATTCTAAGCTAGTAAACATGATTTACACTACAAGCATATGAAGCATGTGAGAGGCTACCAAACTAGCTAAAAACAGAGCCATGGCATGCCAAATGATGACCAAAAACCCATTGAAATATGACCAATACATGCAAGAATGACATGCTACTTTGATAAGCCACAAAAGGGATTACTCTACACATGCAAGAGGCAAACCCAAGGTGACCAAACCAGCCATAAACAGAGTCTACGGAGGCCCTAAAAGTCCCCAAAAAGTGCCTGAACCGAGCCTTGAAAGTATTAAAACATATGCTCCCTTGATAGGCCAAAAATGCAAGCAAACAAGACCAAAAGAGAGAGGGTCACCCCTCTCTGATTTAGGGCCTCAAAACCACATGCCAACCACTGAAAATCTACTTGATTTCAGTGGCTAAAAGGCCATGCGAGGGTTAACTCAAAGGCCTTATGGCATGGCACAAAACAAGGCCAAATGAGGCATGCAAGAGGGTAGAAGACCCTCAACACCAAAAGGGACTTAAACAAACCTCGAAAACACTTAAATATGAAGCCTTTTTTAGTTGAAAATGAAGCTCAAATAAGCATGCAAGTATAGCTAAGAGAGTGACCAAGAAAAAGCTTAAAAGGGAGAAAAAGAGGTTACCCTTGAAGCTCCGCAAAACCAGCAAGTTTCTCAGCCAAAAACCAGCTTTTTAACCTCCAAAAATATCCTCTAGGAACCTCAGTTCAATGGTAAGGATGTATGGTTAAGAGTTGAGGTGCTAAAGTGATGAACAACCCACTTTTTTGGTCCAAAATATAGAGATATAGGGGGCAGTATATACTTGAACCTTAGGAAATTTTCAGAACCTCTAGAATGGAGAGGGAGCCCCTCTCTTATAGAAAAAACAAAGGTTCAAACTTCTTGGAGAAGCTAAACATGGATGAAATCCCTCCATACACGTATACAGTTTGTGCCCTCCAACTGGCACAACTGGCATCCACACAGTCCGATAAAACAAGAGGAAACCTGCCAACCAGAAAAGGTGGTCGGCCTGCTACTTTTAGTGGTCGACCGACCACCCAATGTGGTTTCCCAAAAAAAAAAGTGGTCGGCCAGGGTAATTGGTGGTCTCCACACTGAAAGCAAGCCTATGGTGGGGTGGGAAACCAGAAAATATGGCCCAAAGACCAAGAAAACCAGTTTCCCGACCAGAAAACCGGCTGGCGGGGAGAAAAGTCATTTCCAAGGAGAAAGCTGGTCTCCCACCCTTGTACAACTTCCAAACAAGGAAAACAAAGTTCGTGCCAAGAACGAACCAACACGGATGCAAAACGAGAGTTCGGGAGGCAAGACGCGTGGCCGGGGTCCTCGAAAACTGGCCCAAAGACCAAGAAAACCAGTTTCCCGACCAAAAACCTAGCTGGCGGAGAGAAAAGTGGTTTCCAAGGACAAAGATGGTCTCCCACCCTTGTACAACTTCCAAACAAGGAAAACAAAGTTCGTGCCAAGAATGAACCAACACGGATGCAAAACGAGAGTTCGGGAGGCAAGACGCGTGGCCGGGGTCCTCAAAAAATGGCTGTTGAGCACAAAAAGTAGCGTATGACCACAAAAGTGGTCTCCTGGACCACAGTACCCCTCTAGACAGAGGAAACAAGGTGTGTTCCAAAAATCGTGCCAAACGGAGAATGTTAAGCGGTCCCGAGCTGAGGCGTACGGCCGACGGCTCCGAAAATCAGAAACTAGTCTCCAAAGAGGAATAGTGGTCTACGACCACGAAAAGTAGCCTACGACCACTGAGAGATGGTCTAAAAGACCTCTCCCTCCCTCCGGGAAGAGAAAACAAGACTTGGTCCGCAAACCGAGTCTAAGTACAAAGGGTCCCAAAGTCCGGAGGCGAGGCTCTCAGCCAAGAACTCCGAAACCTCAAAACGAGCACAACATGCGCAATCACCGAGCGCTCAATCGATGATGTCTGAGTCTTAAGGTCGGTCAAAAATGGGGTGTCTACAGTTGTCCCTCTTTGACAGAACTCGAAATTCATAAGTGACGGGAGTGAATGTCAAAGCCCAGAGACGACCCATTTTTGACAAGGCCGAAGACTTGGACAAACAGGCGAGATAAACAAAGAGATGGGCCCGCCGCAGGCAGGGGCAAAATGCAAAGGACATGCACAATGCCGGACATAACCTATGATCATGCAAAGAAAGCTGTAATGCAGCAAATATACACAATAAATGCAACAATTTAAGCAAGCAAATACAAACCAAACTACATCACATGCAGAAAGGATGTAAGAGAATTATATAATTCTCGCTATGTCTCACACGGAGAATACAGTACCGTCCGGTTCGTCTGGTTGCACCAACTTCAAATGAACCGTACATACAATATCGTCTGGTCGCACCAGCCTCGAATGAACTGTACATACAATATCGTGCCTGCAAAAGAAGGAAACTTAACAGGTACAACATAGTTAGCAATACATGTTCAACGCCATATCGACCGCTGATACGTATGACGCCGATAGCAATGCAAGTGAAACGTGCGTGACGACGCAAGTATGGATGCATGATAATACCAGTGAAACGTGCACAACAATGCAAGTGGTGTGCATAACAATATGGGATAAGTGTAACTTCAAAAGCATGTTTGAAACAAAATGCAGAGTAGAGAAGTACAAACCTTAAGGAGGGTAACTCAAACGCGACCTCCAATTTACCTCTCGGAGGGGTCGCAACGTACTAAAAAAGGATACACCTTGCTCTTGGCGAGTAACAACAAGCCAAGTATCGAAGACTCGAATTGAAGTTCCCGTGGAGACATTTCGCACCGAAAAGTGCACTTTTCTTGTACTTTCTTGAGAGCTGAGGACTCCAATGATCACCAAAATACACAGGGAGAACAAAGGGACCTTGGAGACCATCCAGGAGGATGGTCGACCACCTAGGCTAGTGGCCGACCAGTTTTTGCTCACCAAGGTGGTCGGCCAACCAGAAAAACTGGTAGGCTGACCAGTTTACAGAAAATTCGGGGCAGTTTAGTCTTTTAAGGCCAGATCTTTAAGGTCACTTGTCCAAAACACTTTTGCACACACCTCCAAGGTCGAAATCAGCTCCTCTTGCTCCCTAGACCCTTTTCTCCCTCAGATCTGCACTTTATATGCGTTTTCAAACGCCCCACGCAAAGTTGTTTCACGAAAACTGTCGATTCTCTTTGTTTTGAACCGATTAAAATTTGTTTTCGGGGCTTCTTTCTCCATTTTCAACACTTGAGGTATGTTTGTCTCAAACTTTGGCACATTTTCTCGGGGGTTGACTTTCTTGACTTTTTCCTTTCCCGAGGCTTGACTTTTTGCAATTTTGGCTCATTTCGCTCATTTTTGCTCATTTCTTCGAATGGCGGATCACTTTCATCACGACGGAGGTTCTCCACAAGTCGAAAACAAGCCAGACATCATGTCATTGCCTCCAAGGATTTGGCCTTTTGACCCGGAGAGATACCACCCTCAGGAGCACGTCCTACCTCCTACCACCTTTTATCACTTTATCGACTTCGAGCGGCGAGCACCTACGGACCTACTGCTACAGGAGCCAACGTCTCATCTATCTCACCAGGCGCGAGAGGAACATATTTCTCTTTTACATTCTCTGCAATGTATTTTTGTATTTCTTGCACACTTCATGTTCTCGCTGTGCATTATATCTGCTTGTTCTGAACATATTTACATATACAACATCCGATCCATTTGGCATACAGCTCATACATAACAATACTCTATTCCTTTAGCACGCAACTCCCAACAGTATTTTGTTCACTTGGCACGCAGCTTACTCTGAACATACGGTTCGTTCTGACCGCACAGTTTGTCTCAGGCACACATCGCATTTTCGGGCACACAGCTCGTTCTTTGGGCATACAGCTCATTTTTTTCGAGCACACAGCTCACACATTTCATTTGCATGCAGCTCATACTGGATTCATAGTATTTGATTTAATTTTGCACGCAACTCATGCATCCCACTTCGAACACACAGCTCAGACCTTTCAATTTTGAACACATATCCCATACATTTTTGTTTGCACGCAGCTCATACATTCCACTTTGAACACACAACTCAGACCTTTCAATTCTGAACACACAACCCATACATTTTTGTTTGCACGCAGTTCATACATTCCACTTTGAACACGCAGTTCATACATCTTCATTTCTGATCACATAGTTCATTTACTCCATTTCTGAACACACAGTTCATTTACTTCATTTCTGAACACACAGTTCATTTACTTCATTTGCACGCAACTCATACATTTCATTCTGAAACTGAATACATCTGTTCATTTTGAATGCAGGTATCTTCCCGTTCCACACGGGGTTATGGATCGATCCTTGCTAGGGAGTGGTATACGGAGCTCCCAGATGCTGTACGTCACATCGTGGACGAGGCAGGATTTGGACGTTTCTGCGCAGGGATATCTCGTTATCCGGCGAGTAGGACCCTCATGGGGGCACTCGTGGATAGATGGTGGGACACCACCAACTCGTTCCACTTTTCAGCTACTCGGGACATGACGATGACCTCGTGTGACTTCTCTATGTTGACGGGCCTTGACGTGGCTGGCCGACCGATCCCCTATGACGCAGACATGGACGAGTGGGAGGCGGCTTGGATTTATCTGCTGGGAGCCTGCCCGCCGGTAGACAGAACATCAGGTAGAGTTAGGTACACCTAGTTTTCTGAGCAGTTCGGGAGGACTATGCCTGAGACTGTCGAGGAGATAGAGCAGTATGCCTGGGTTTTTTGATGTTCCTCATCGGGACCACTTTGTTCTCCGACAGGGGGAACACAGTTGGACTTTATTTGCTCAGTGCTTTGGTGGACCTATCACAGGTCAGCCAGCACGATTGGGGTGGCGCCGGCCTCGCTACCCTTTACTGTTATATGAGCGCGACCTCCCGCGGGCGAGAGAACATAGTAGGTGGCTACTGGAGAGCCTGGAAGGTACATTCTACCCTCTTGATTTACATTTCTGCTTTTCATTATCTGTACACTGCACACACGGCACACATTACATTTTGTACTCTACATTCTGCACTCCTTAGCATTTTGTATTTTCCGTATCCACGTTTTGCACTTGGCATTCAGTATTTTCAATACATTCTGTGTTTTGACAGTCTCTATCTTGCCTTTCACAGCTATGGGTTTATGCATACTTCCCGACGCTGGCCCCTAAGCTCGAGGTGGAGGTACCTTTTGAGATCCCCTACTCTCGCAGATTTGAGAGTCGGTGTCAGCCGAGGACTCGGGAGACTTTGCCATACCTCCGGCAGTTCTTCGACACCGTACGGGTGACAGAGGTAATCAAGAACTCTCAGTTCTTTAAGCTTTCAGCTTTAATTCATCTTGCATATTCATGACATCTAATCTGTTTATGCACTTGTTATCCACAGATCACTTGGCAACCCTAGGCACCCTTGTCAAGAGGTGCTCGGTACCGATTCCCTGGGGCGTGGGCCGCTTCTCGATACAGGACTTTATTTGAGGGGCCAGTTGACAGGGCCTGGTTTCTGGGGGATCGCTTCATGCGTCAGACGATGGGCAACCCTGATCAGGGTATCCCCTCAACACCTCCAGATGACATGAGATCCACTGAGAGACTCAGTCCCCGGCAGGTCGAGGGCTCATGTTGGGTACTGATGCGCATACTTCCCGACGCTGGCCCCTAAGCTCGAGGTGGAGGTACCTTTTGAGATCCCCTACTCTCGCAGATTTGAGAGTCGGTGTCAGCCGAGGACTCGGGAGACTTTGCCATACCTCCGGCAGTTCTTCGACATCGTACGGGTGACAGAGGTAATCAAGAACTCTCAGTTCTTTAAGCTTTCAGCTTTAATTCATCTTGCATATTCATGACATCTAATCTGTTTATGCACTTGTTATCCACAGATCACTTGGCAACCCTAGGCACCCTTGTCAGGAGGTGCTCGGTACCGATTCCCTGGGGCGTGGGCCGCTTCTCGATACAGGACTTTATTTGAGGGGCCAGTTGGCAGGGCCTGGTTTCTGGGGGATCGCTTCATGCGTCAGACGATGGGCAACCCTGATCAGGGTATCCCCTCAACACCTCCAGATGACATGAAATCCACTGAGAGACTCAGTCCCCGGCAGGTCGAGGGCTCATGTTGGGTACTGATGCAGTTCTGTTGTTGGAGGAGGGAGATTACGCGACCTACCGCCATACATACTTGATGCCTCAACTGACAGGTGTCTATACTCACATGAGAAGCGCTGCTAGCATGGCATCATCGAGTCGAGTTCGGGTTGCAGATACCCCTTTGACTAGCAAGGCCGACACATCGAGAAGTGGGGCTAGAGAGATCCCCCACGACTTATCAGTATGCTGGGTGGCCGGATCTTCCGACCGAGATGATAGGCTGGCAGTATGGGAAATCCTACCCGATTCCATTGGAGCCACCATTGCCTGATCATCGATACATCAGTGACCCTGACTCGCCATCGGTATGCTTTACAGTTTTGATTTATCACTCAGCTGTTTAGACATTCATTCATTCACTGATGACTTGCACTTACATCTGCAGCCTCCCAGAGAGTACACTGAGGTGTTACTCAGAGTGGTGGCCTCATTCGAGAGTATGGTCCTGCGGAGAGAGACGTAGTTGTTCATCACCGGCGTCTCGGTACTTTTCGATTTCCTTGCATTTATCATACTTCTGATGACAGACTGCAATTGAACATTTCATTACATTGGTTGACTGCACGTGTAGAGCACATCTGACACACCGCATTCACATACTATATCTGTAAGCACGCACCCTACGCAGCATTCTCACATTTGCATCTGATATACATACTTTGGCTGATATATTCAAATTGCCCTCTTTTGTTGTTTTTTTGTGTTTTTTGTTTTTTGTTTTTTCAGATGCCACGGCTACAGGCTAGGCCATCCAGGCTTTCTCGAGGAACTGGGAGAGGGGACTCGACTCGCAGTGGAGGCATGCGTAGAGCGCCTATCAGAGATGATGAGGAGGCCAGCGAGGAGGAGGAGTCTGTGCATCCTCAGTCGGAGACATCCACAGGCAGAGAGGAGGACTCTGGCTCCAGTTCTGAGAGTGGAGGTGATGCCGGGGAGGGTTTCAAGGACGCTAGCTCCGATTCGGATGATGGTGCTGGTGGAGGTGGTGCAGAGGCTACTCAGCCGAAGAGGATGAAGAGAGCCTCCCGATTTTGAGCCTGACAGCACTGATGCAGATGTTCTTGCTTTATTTTCTTTTTTTTTACTAGTAGTTGTAGCACATCAGCTTTAGACAGTTTTATTTTATTTAAAACTTGTACCCTGTTGTAAAATGTTGTAACAAAAGTAGCTATGATGGAATGAACCAGCTTTTTGTTCAAAAAGTGTTGTATTTTGCATTCTTAGCATCGCATCACATCATTTTGCACAAAAATCAAATTGAATTGAAATCGAACATTGTACATTGCCAAGTCAGGTAACGAGCCAACATAACAAACTAAACAGCCTAACTTACTAAGAAACAACAAAACCTCAGCAAGTTTACAACTCGATAAGCAAACTTCGACAATGTTGATAAACAAAGAGCAATAATTTGATGAACAAAACTCGACAACTCGATAAAACTTAACAACTCGATAAACAAAATTCAACAACTCGATAAGCAAATACATTTCAGACAAACGGGGAGACGGAACGCATCCGAAATAGAGATGAACTCGGACCTTCAACACTCCCAACACATGGAAAGGCTAGGAGCTCTCTTCTAGAGACTGGGGAAAGGTCAAAAACTAGTTTTTCTCTATGGCCGACCACTAAAAGTGGCTGGCCGACCAGTTTTTTGCTCTGTAAACCAGTTATATGGTCAGCCGACCAGAAAAATTGGCTGGCCGACCAGGAAAAGTGGTCAGCTGACCAGTTGGCATGCTGACCTCCAAATTTTTGACACTTGTCCTCCAAATAGTGCCTTATCCTCCATAGAAGTTCCAGCTTCGTGGTTCTCTCATTCCATCTTAGTTTACATCAAAATGGAGGCATTTCTCATCAAAAATCTCACAACTTGGACTGCTACCTTAGACGGCTCGGAAAAGTTGAACTTTTGAGGCTTCGGCATAAATGCACTAATCACGCTGAGTCGCACTCCGCTGCACCTTCCCTTTCTCCATGCCACGACAAGGTTTTGGAACCCAGTAACACATGTCTTTAGTTTTGGCGGGCAAGAGATGTGTCCTACCTTCGAAGACTTCCGAGCTTTGATGGAATCCGACCGCAACAAAGAAATCTTGCCCCAGTTTCATTTCGGCCACGCACAAGCCTTAGGACGAATGTGTGGGCTCACTATGCACAATGCTTGGTCTTTGATCCGCGACGAGGAATTGGACATCCTCAGCTTGATTCATCGTTTTCCGATGCCGGTGACCGCGGTGATCACCATTGGCAAGGTTTTCGGCGACATGCCCTTTGCTTGTGTATGTTGTCTCACTTTTTGCTTGCCCTAGGCTTCAGTGGGCCTAGCGTTCGTTTGATCAAAGTTTCCCAAGGCTTGAAAGAGGGCAGGAGCTGCATTGCCATGACATTGGCCGAGACATTGATGGGCTTGGATGCTTTCCATCATCGAGAAACGACCAGATTTGCGAGGAGTCTACTATTGCTGCAGGTAATGTTCCCACCCTTCCTTACATATATTACTCATATCATTTGGCCCTCAGACTCGATTTTTCTCACAAAACCCTTTTCTCGTTTTTCTCTCAATGTACATCTCTCTATTCTTTATTTTCTCATTTTCCATCCCTCCCCAGGTGTGGTTGACGGACAAGTTGCAGGTTGTGGACTCTTGCCCAGCATACTCAGCTCGCGGCTACTTCTTCTGGCGATGTTTAGTCGATGCCCTTGATGAGGGGTAGTGGTTCGACTGGATGTGCAGTTTGTTCGCAGACTGTATTGCTTGGCATTGTCCTTAGCTCAATTTACCGGTAATGACCTACAACATGTCCTGGCAGACCGGGATTCAGTTGATTGGCCTAACACATTGCGTGTTCTACTTTCCTTTCCGGTTACAGTGCCAGTTCGGCCATGATCGGATTTGCCCGGCAGAGGGGATAGAGTACCCAGCTGCATTTCCAGTCTGAAGCACACAGCTAGCTTGGTATGCCACGGCATGGAGGACGAGAGAGCTTTTGGCCCTCGCTCCCACTTTTAGTTACACCTTTTCTGATGAGTGCATAGATTGGCTCAATGAAGAGGCACAGGTTGGGCCCAGTTTGGCATCAGAGGCTTTGACCAACTCTGGGAGGGGACGCAGGAACACCTGACTATGCTCCGGTTTTATTTGCTTTCAATCATAACTTTCAAGTTTTCTTTATGAATGTAATGAAAAGCAACTTCAATTTGTATTCAAGAGTAGGAGAACTCCATACTGAAATCAATGTAATTGAAGGTTGCGGGCACTGAAAATTTTCTGTTTGGTCTAAAAATGGTCTAAGTCGTAAAAAGATTAATTTGAGCAAAATTAACTTTTATTAAAACTTTTCAAAACCATTTTCGATATGGATCAGAACTGGACACGCCTGAGATCTGTCACTGAGATGTACAACCCTGGATCCCACCAACTGGAAAGTTGCCCCTAGTCTGAATAGCACTACACCGGAGATCACAACCGAGCTCTTGAATGTAGAATAGACAAAGATGACCAAACCTGATCACATGGACAAAGTTGATCGAGGAAGTGTTTATGGCTGGACTTCAGAATGAAGTTGCCTACGTATCCCAAAGATGGGAATCAAGCCTTACGTAGTTCGGCTTAGGTTCTCTCATGTATTAACCCTCACCTTTTACGCTCTAACTTTTGCCAAGGCCGCCCTTTGCGGGTTTTCAACCTTGCGAGCTCAGTTTTTATAATTTCAAATTTTCTATGCTCTAACTTTTGCCTAGGTCGCCCTTTCGGGTTTTTGGCCTAGTGAGCCTCTCAGGGATAATATTTCTTCAATTTGTCCATGTTGATCGGCTGTGAGAACTCTAGGCCATCTAGGTCCATTAGAACGACAGCTCCACCCGACCAAATAGACTTAATGATGTAAAGACCAGTCCAATTGGGTCTGAACTTACCGCTAAGGTCATGGATGGGAGCTCGGTTGTCTTTTAGTGCCAAATTTCCTTCCTTCAAATTTCTTGACTTAACATTCTTGTTGAAAGCCCTGGTGATTCTTCGCTGATAACCCTGAACATGATAGTGCTTTCAGCCTTCGCTCGTCAAAGAGCATGAGTTCTTCAAACCTGCTTTGCTGCCAATCTGCCTCAGCTATCTGGCACTCAGCCAATACTCGTAATGACGGAACCTCAATTTCGATAGGTAGAACGGCCTCCATCCCGTAAACCAACGAATATGGAGTCGCCCCAGTAGAAGTTCTAATTGAAGTCTGGTAGCCCCACGGAGCAAATGGCAACTTATCTGGCAAGTCCCGGTAGGTTTCCACCATCTTTTGCAAAATGTGTTTGATGTTCTTGTTGGCGGCCTCAACTGCTCCGTTGGTCTGCGGCCGATATGTGGATGACATGCGAAAAGCTACGTTGTATTTTTCCAACAAGTCAATCACTTCCTTCTTGAAGTGGGAACCGTTATCTGAAATAATCTCGTTCGGGACCCCGTAGCGACAAATGATGTTGTTCCTGATGAACTTCGCAACATGTGAGGCCTTCAACACCGCATAAGATTGGGCCTCAACCCACTTTGTGAGATAGTCTATCATGACCAGAATGAACTCATGCCCATTAGACCCCTTCGGAGTGACAGCCTCAATCACATCGATTCCCCAAACTGAAAATGGCCATGGCGAAGTCATATTGTACAACTTTGATGGCAGGATGTTCATGCGGTTTGCATGGACCTGACACTTGTGGCATCGCCGGACAAAACCAATACAATCCGCCTCCATAGTGGACCAGTAGTAACCGTGTCTCAGGATTTTCCAGGCTAGCATCACCCTGTTCATGTGTGCTCCGCACTCTCCTCCATGGATGGCCTCCATCAGGTGCTTTGATTCTTCAGCCTCAACATATAGCTTATGCATCCCCAGATGACCTCTCTTATACAGTTTTCCTCCGCAAATGATGAACTGAGCAGCCATTCTTCGGATTGCCCTCTTGTCTTTGGCATTTGCCCCTGGTGGACACGCTTCTTTCTCTAAGAAGTTCCTGACATCGTAATACTAGGGATTCTCATCTTGAACCTCTTCTATGGCGGCAATCGACTCGTAGGCCGGTGTAAACTTTTGGTCAATGATGATCGGACGCATCTAAACTCCAAAAGGGATGTCTATCATAGAAGATAGAGTTGTTAATGAATCTGCGAACCTGTTGTTTTCTCTTAACAGATGAGCGAAGTTTAGTTTCACAAACCGAGGAATCAGCAAGTCCAAGGTCTGGTGGTAAATTCTCATCTTTTCTTCTTTGACTTTCCAATCTCCCTTAGCGTGAGATACAACAAGGTTCGAGTCCCTGATGACGTCCAACCGTTTTGCCCCTAGTTCTACGGAGGCTTCTAAACCAGCAATCCATGCTTCATACTCTGCTTCGTTGTTCGAGACTTTGAATCGGAGTTTAAATGCTAGAGGGATACGGGAATTGTCGGGTGCTATCAGCAACACCCCTATCCCATACCCGTACTGGTTTGACGCTCCGTCAAAGTACATCGTCCAAAACTCATCTTCGATATGCAAGATAGCCTCGTCAGGGAATAAGTACTCAACTGCTTCATCCCCCTCAACTGGGTGATCAGCTAGGAACTCCGCTACCGCTCTCCCCTTTACTGACTTGTGAGTCACATACTTTAGATCTAATTCGGAAAGTAGAAGCAACCAATGGGCTAGCCTACCCGTAAGTGCTGGTTTCTTGAAGAGATATTTGATGGGATCTAATCTTGAAACCAACATTACAGAGTGAACTAACAGGTAGTGTCGCAGCTTCCTGGTAGCCCATACCAAGGCCAAACAAGCCTTCTTGAGTGGAGTGTAACGGGTCTCGTAATCCAATATCTTCTTGCTCAGGTAGCAGATAGCTTTTTCCACTTTGTCCTCGGACTCCTGTGTGAGCATGCAGCCCATTGTAGTTTCAGTTACTGAAAGGTACAAAATCAACGTTTTCCCCAGCTCAGGTAGTGACAACACAGGTGGGTTTTGTAAGTATTGCTTGGTCTGTTCAAAAGCAGCTTGGCATCGGCCGTCCCATTGGATCTTCATTCCTTTATTCAGGAGACCAAAAAGGGGTTCACAAGTTAAGGTTAATTTTGCGATGAACCGTCTTATGAATTGCACTTTACCCAGAAAGCCTCGCACCTCCTTTTCGGTCCTTGGTGGTGGCATTTCTAAGATGGCCTTGATTTTGGAAGGGTCGACTTCGATACCTCTTTGTGTGATCAAGAACCCATGCATTTTCCTTGCTGTAACACCGAACGTACATTTCTGAGGATTCAGCCACAACCGAAATTCTCTGATCCTTCGGAAGAACTTTTGCAAGGCGGTGTAGTGGCCCTCCCTTTCCTTGGACTTGACGATCATGTCGTCCATGTACACCTCAACCTCTTTGTGAATCATGTCGTGCAATATCGTGGTTGCGACCCATTCATATGTAGCTCCAGCATTCTTTAACCCAAATGGCATTACCCTGTAACAATATGTCCCCACGGGGTGGTGAAGGCACTCTTCTCCCGGTCTTCGGGTGCCATCAGTATCTGATTGTAGCGTAAGAATCCATCTATGAACGAAAGCAGTGCAGGCCCAGCAGTGAACTCCACTAACTCATCGATATGCGGCAAAGGAAAGTCGTCCTTTGGACTGGCTTTGTTCAGATCCCTGAAATCCACACATACTCGAATCTTGCCATCCTTCTTCGGCACCGAAACTATGTTGGCCAGCCAAGTTGGGTACTCAGATACCAGCAGGAACCCTGCATCAATTTGCTTGGTGACCTCTTCTTTAATCTTGAGAGCCCAGTCCGGGCTGATCCTCCTGAGTTTCTGTTTAATGGGTCGGGCCTCTGGGTCAAGAGAGATCTGGTGCTGTACAATCTCAGGATTGATTCCAGGCAAGTCTTCGTAGGACCACGCGAAAACATCTTTGAAATCTTTTAATAAAGCGACTAAGCTCTCGCGCTCCTTCGAAGTCAACATGGACCCGATCTAGACCAGCTGCGGGTCCTTCTCAGTACCAACATTAACTGTAGTGATTTCATCAACCAAGGGTTTAACAAATCTCTCCTGGTCTTGATCAATTAAATGCTGTAAAACTGGAGGAATTTCTTCTCGTCGTTTTCATCAAAATTTTGAAAGTTCTGATTAATACAATAAATCAAAGTCACAGAAAAATACTCAGAAGTCACAGCCATTCCATTCTCATTAATCACTTCCAAATCGTTCGATTCCTCTATTACAACAGACTCAAAAGAGAAAGAAAATGACAACCTAGACAGGACTGTGGCATCCGAGTTGTCACCCCCAGGAATATCGGACTCGGACTCAAACGAGCTGGAACCTGATTCTGACTCCACAGACTCGGTGGAATCAGATTCCAGCTCACTGCCTGACCCGGTGCTGCTTGATAAAAATCCCTCATCGTACTGCCAGATGAGGGAGGGTGCGATGGATGCATCCAAAAGTTTGAAGGTGGGCTCGCAGCCGTTTCATTCCCGATCATGGACATCGAGAAGTTATCCCCCAAGCACTTCTGTACGATCGGAGGATCTAAAAGTAGACAAGCCAGTGCTACCCCCATTTCCACCGCAGTGTTCTCAGAATCCACTTTCCCACACTGCTCAACTTCAGCTGATGGATCTGTCTGCTCCTTAGCAACATCATCCCTGGACAACTGTAGGTCAAAGAAGGTCTCAAACCCTGGCAAGCGACGCTTCTCTGCATTCAACCATGGCTCTAGGAAGCCACAGAATGGAAAATCCTCCCCCTCCCGAACAAAGCGTCCGTTTAGGGTACCCTGGATGGGTCGGTGCATTAACTCATAAGGCTTCCCCGCCTGCTTTGCTCTGACTCTTCCAGCCATCTCCTTGCCTTTCCTCACCCAGTCCTCTTTGGTAGCCAGATAACCTAAGCCAAAGGTATGCGAGTTGTGCGGCACTTCGGCCGATACTGTAATGCCCTTTTGGCCACTTCTTCCTAGTCCCATCCCAGGGATGTGTTGGAGTTTGTTCATGAGGTATACTGACTAAGCGCTAACGTACAACCCCTCATCAACAGCTAAGATGTTCTGTACGACCCGGGCCTCGGCTAGGGTAAATCCCGATAGGAACACATCCTCCGTGCCATACTCGATTTCCAAAACCAGGGTAGACACTTCTGGCGGTGGATGGATTGACGAATTCCCAAAAAAAATAGCCACCCCCTTCCCGTGGGGGTATTTCAACATCTGGTGCAGGGTGGAAGAAACTGCCTTTACCTGGTGCAGCCACGGCCGCCCTAGGAGTAAATTAAAGGTTGCGGGAACGTCCAAGACATGAAAGTCAATCTCGTGCTGTCCTGGACCAACCTAAGTTTGAATCTTCACGGTCACCATCACCTCTTTGCTAGTGTTGTCATATGCCCGAATCACTTGGGCTGTTGGCACAAAGTCCGCTGGCTTCAACCCGATTGCATATGTCGTCCTTGACGGGCACATGTTAATAGCGGATCCCGTGTCGACAAGAACCACCGGTATCCATTTGTTTCTACACTCCACAGAGATGTAGAGCGGTTTGTTATGATTCGCACCTTCAAGTGGCAGTTCTTTGTCAAAAAAGGTCAACATCAGGGAAGTCCCTTCCGAAAAAACCAATCCCACCAGCTGTTCAGGTGTGGTGTCTATTGAGAGTTTGGCCTTGTCCATTGCTGATAGGATAGCTTGTCTATGAACACGTGAAGCCATAAACAGTCCCCAGATGGAGATGTCTGCTTGTATCTTTTTCAACTGCTTCAATACAGCCTCTTCTTCAAGTAGCTTCTCTTTCTGCTTCTCCGACTCCTTGTCCTTCCCGGACGCCTCTGGTTGATCTAGGTGCGAGGGCTTGAAATACCGTCCACTCCTAGTCATATGGTCAACTTCACCAATATACCAGGTGTCATCCGGCTGGTTATTCCCCCAGTCCTTATCGGTGTGGGCAAGACATAGGTCATCGTCTTCCCACCACATGCCCTCGACAGCCGACAAACACCTGTCCGGCTTTGTTACAACTATCCTTGTACGCACAGCACCTTCCGTCCATGTGCTCGCAGCATGCTCTGTTGTTGTGCACACAACACGTTTAGTCCCCACAGGAGCTTTGGCCTTTCTGGCTCTCTCAGAATCTTCAATCCCTTCCCGTTCAAACTGCTTCAGTGCAGCCTGATGTTCAACATCTCCTGTACTCACAATACCCACATCCCAAGCGAAATTCTTGGCACCGGCGTTGTCCGGCGATGCATTTTGATTTCGGGCCACAGCTGATGTCCTTGTCTTTGATAGGCCCTGTTTTGGCTGCGATTCTTTAACAATATCCGATTGGTCATCAAGCCACCCTGTAGCATCGGCTAACCCATCAAAATCAAACCAGTTGACTATCATGTCTCCTGGATCCTGTTCGTTGAAAAACTGAAGGTTAGCGATGCCCTCCTCCAGATCCGTTAAGTCATCTAGCCTCTGATCAAATCCATCCTCTCGTATTACACAAATCTCTGCTCTCACTGGCAATTCCACATTCGGCCTAACTTGGCTTGCTGACGTAATGTAGCCACTCAGATTGTATACCTCCTCAGCAAAGCTCCCAAATTCCTCAGACCCTTGATCAACAGTCCCTCTTTCCTCCGATGTCAACCCTATTCTACCTTCGATAATCACCACCATTGGTTCAGGTTGGGTTCGGTTGATGTCCAACATGCACAAGTCAGTGTTGTCAGGAATTAACACCTCCGGCTTGGGTAGGCGAGAAGGGGTGGTATATATGCTAGGGTTGTATGACACGACTCCAGTTTGGATTGAGTTGATGCATTTGGGAGGTGGAGCTTGGTTATGTGGTGAGAGGGGGTTGGTCGTGACATTGGGTTTCTCCGGAGGCACGATCACCCTGTTGTCAACGAGATCCTGAATCTCGTAACGCAATCTAAAGCAATGGTCGATGTCATGACCATGTTGTTGGTGAAAGGCGCAGTATTTGGCTGGGTTATGGAAGGGAGGAAGTGTTTCTGGCAATGGCCGCAGCTCCAAGGGCTTCAAGTGCCCTTTCCTGATTAAGACCCCCAGAGCTTTGGACAGGGGCATATATAATGGGGTGAAGGTTCTTTGGCCTCGAGGTAGGTACTTGATTGTTTATGAGTTACTTTCGGATGGACTGGTGAATGGTGTAGCTGTAAGGGTTCTTGGGGGGGTGGTGGTGACCATGCTTACTTCTGAGGCTCTGGCCGTTACAGCACTACTCGTGCCTGCATTCGTGTTGCGGTTAAAGGTCCTCCTGGGCTGTTCTCTATCATTGTCAATCAGACTCTGCTTCAAAGCGTCCTCGATCTACACCCCAATCTCATGTAGATCCGCAAAAGTGGAGAGAGGGAGGACGGTCATCCTCTGCATGAGCTTGGGTTGGAGGTTGCGCACAACCATCCGTATTTGATCATTGTCAGTCGGCCTAATGGTCATCATCGAGGCCTTGGCGCTCCAGCGGGTCACAAAATCGGAGAAACTCTCCTTCGGCTCCTACTTAGTCGCCTCGAGATCACGAGTTGTGATCTTGATCTGCGTATTGTAGGAGTATTCAGCTACGAAGGCCTCGGCCATCTCCTCCCAGTTTCTCTTGACGGAATCCTCCAATTTTGCATACCAAATGGCCGCTACACCCGATAGGGTCCGGCCGGACAAAGAAAGCTTCTGTAATCTGGTGAGGCCCATCGGCCTTAGTATGCCTAAAAACAGCCGCAAATGCACCATGGGATCCCCAGATCCATGAAAGCGATCAATATGTGGCATCTTAAACCGGTCTGGTAGTGTCATGGCTGCATCGGTATACCCATCCTCAATGTCTAGAATGGACTTCACACCTTGAGATTTCTTGAACAGCTTTTCAAGCTTGCTCACTTTTAATGCCGTGGGATCTACCTCGAACTCGAAGGGAGAATCCGGTAGATTGATAGGTGTGGGTGCCTTGGATAGTTGAGGTAGAATCGGGGCCGGAGGTGGCCCCGTTGGGATGTCTGTATCCTCCTGGACATTCGCCGTCTCCCCGGGTATTGGGACTCTTGGTGGGGGAAGAGCTTGGTGTGAAGCAGATGCTCTGGTTTGCTGTTGTAGCCTGGCAATTAACTCTGCCTGTTGAGCCATGACCTCAGCCTGTTGTTTGGCAAATTCTACTTGACGAACAGCGTCCTGCTGCATTGTTTTCATACTTTATTGGAGTTGACGCATCATTTCCTCCATTCTTCCATTCCTGCTATACTGTCCTGATCTAACTGAACTACCAGTATATTTGTCTCTGCAGTAGACTTAGAAATCTCAACCTGACTTCTCAAAGGCCATTGATCTGGGAACCGCGGTACCGATACACTGTGCCTTACTGACCTCCGTCTAGCAACCGGGGGTAAAGAGTAGAACACTGGTTGTCCGTCTATTAGATCCTTAGATCGATGGAGTCTGCGACCTATAGTCCAGAGTGCTTGGGGAATATCTGCTTGGTCGGAAGCAATTGTGCTAAACTACCTAGCAAAAAGATAAATAAAGCATAATAAGGAAACAGAAAAACGGACAGCATAACGGCTTAAATAAAGACAACACACAGTTGGCAAACATATGCTGCATGAACCATTCTCAAACACTAATCACTATTCCTGAATTACTCTCCCATATCTGAATCTGATACCCGCGAATATAGCTGATTCCCAAAACACTGATGCCCACAGGCCTGATACCCAGACTCGCAAACTGATACATGCATTCCTGTAGAGTCACACTCTAAAAGCACATAGCAAACAAGTGAGAGCCAAAAACACCCCTATGGAAGGGTAGGGTTTCTCTATCCTATTTTGTCAGGAGCTAGGGTTTCACTATGCACACAGTGATTTCAAACAACCTATAATCGGGTAAACAACCTGTCCTAGTTTGGGATGGTCACTATGGATTCCGAATATGCACTAGGTCGAATGGTCAAAAAGGGTACCCCAGTAAAAACTGGGGTTTGTGTTTCCCTCATGGCAGAGCCCGTAGCCGGTCAGCCTTATGGCACGCTTCTCAAAGCGAGCCTCCAACAAACTGTTCAGGAATAGACGATGGAAAACACGGTGTCCTAGGCACACCAATGCAAATGCAATGCAAAGAAACACATAAGTGTAATCAAAACAAGATATCATGAGTTCGAGTCAAGTTCTCTAACACCCCAGCAGAGTCACCAGAAACTGTAGACGCGCCCCGAACGTCCCGAGAAAATCCCGTTTTGTTCATTTGGGCTCACTACAGTTTGGACTCAAATGTCACGATTCTGAATCTAATCTCACAAAGTGCAATGCAAGACCGATAAATCACCAAAGAGTCCAAATTCGGCAAATCGTTTTGAAAAACTAATTTTTAGAAAGCAGTGCCAAACATGGATTGCTTTGCCAGAAACAGACTCGCCACCTAAATATTTTATTTTGGAAAATTTAGGAAACCCTGACTTGCGCCTAAGGCCACGTGTCCGTCATCACCAAAGTTGCCTCGGCTCGGTAACTTGGGTACGAGAGGGGAAGGTCATGCAATAAGCACCCCCGCTCGTCCGATTAAAGATATTCCACTACTAAACATGATATCTTGTTTTTGAAAACACATGCCCTCTTATTCCGGCTATTAACCTAGAATTACTATGTGATGCGCACAACATACAAGTATAAACTGGATTGCCTAAGCTGGAACAAAACATCTCATGTTTGTTTTTGAAAGCGGTTTGCTACTCGCAAGTAGGCTAAAATGTGGATTTTTCCATCCTTAAGTGGGCTTAGAAAACATGGTGATTTGCCACTCTCAAGTGGGCTTGAAAACTCGCAATCAATGAATCGTTCCAATTCAAGTGATCCAGCCTTCACCCACAGGCATTCAGGCAATTGTATCACATAAGCAGTTACCCTCATGGCAAGCATGCTATCATGGCAGTCACTCACACACATGCAAAGATGCTAAAGCATAAACACTTACCGAGTACTCCAAGCCAAAACAAAAGCTATGTTAGAAATCAATGCATGATCCTAGTTCAGGTTTAAGATGGCTAATGCAACACATGCAAAATGCAACTAAGATAGGCACGGCTATTCTAAGATGGCAGATGAGATGCTACAGATTACACGCATTCAACTTGGAATTGAAATACGATGCAGTTAGTCTGATGCGCCGAGCTTGGTGCATGCATGACAGATGAATGGATGCAAACACGCGAGCATAAGGATGCTAATTGAAACATGCCCTAAAACTAACCATCGTAAGCGGGTAAATAAAAAAGGAGAAAGAAGTGGGGGTTAGAAGACATGCATCACACACACGCACACATATTACAAAATTTGCCCTCTCGACGGAGGGTCCAAATAAATAATATAGAACCAGCTAGCTAATCTAAGCTAATCCAATTAAACTAGTTATTACACGACAAAATGAATAACAAGTTACAACTACTTATTACACAACATTAACTAAGTACACAATCTAAATGAGCATGCAAACTAAATGAATGTGGGCTGCCCCAGCGCTATTTTGAATGACAAAGGATGCATGCATGCTTGAATTGCCTTGTTCGAAAATCCCTCGCGACGCCCCGACTTGCCTCTGTTTGCAATTGACCTCAGAACACTGTACAAAGCTCCAGAAGGCTGAAACTCCACCCTGGGAATCTGTGGGAAGGCTGCCGACCAGCTATTGGCCTTGGAGACCACCTACCGACCACTTTTGTGGTGAAAAACCAAAAAAAGTGGTCAGCCAGCCACTAAATCTGGTCGGCCGACCAGTTTCTGCCCCTGGTTTCCGGTTTTCTACAACAGAAGGCAAGAGAGAGAGATGGCAAAGTATTCGCAACACATGTGTGCACGACCACTCTCCCCATCATTGCATAAGCTCAGGGGAGTGTTGTTCTTGACCCTCGGGCCACCAATCACGCATCTCGATGCATGATGGCTGAGGAGTCGAATTGCACGACTCAATGTGAAATGAATGCACATACAAGCACCTAAAGCCTAGAACTCAGTCATGTATAGTCAAGAGTGTCGGCGATCGGGAATCGAGGTACGTTTCATCACTTCAAGTATGAAACGTGCCTCGTTTTCTATGTTTGGACTAATGCCTATTCCAAACACAATCCAACAAACAAGGCATGCACCAATGCAACTCTAGCATGCAATCTTAATGCAATGCCACTAAGTCATGCAAACATGCAAGGGATAACATGCGAACATGCAACTAGCATACACAATGCTATGAACTAACAATGGCATACTCAATGCACATGACACTTAGCATACACAATGCACGTAGAAACTAACACACACAATGAGATGAACAAGGCATGCACAATGCAATGATCAATCATGCGGCAACATGGCATATTCAATGCAAAATGGACTTAAACCAAAATCAATAGGCCTCAGCCACACCCAAATCAGTGGCCAATAGATGATAGAAATAAGGCATCAAAACACATACGATCATGCACAATGCAACGGCCCCAAGTCTAAGGCATAAAACACAACTTTCCAAACGATTGAAAGGATTAAATATGGAGTGCAATGACACATGTTTTAGCTCTGAAATGGCATACAAAATGACTTTGAATTATGCAAACAACTCATGTAATGCATGTTGAACGGCTCAAGCATCGAAACTAGTGGAGTGTATTACACTATAGGCATGCAAGGCAATGCTCAAATGGCCAAACCAACTCCAAACAGACCCTATGCAGGCCCAAAACAGTTGCAAAATTAGTTGGGATAATGGCTTGAAAGGAACAAAAATGAAGCTCATGCAATGGCTCACAAAATAGGGTATAAAAGCACAACTCTCAAGGGCACTTAAAGAGTGGAAAACATGGAAGTGTGACAGCCCTATATGCTCTGAAATATCATGCTCAATGATGCCAAAACATAAAAATACCTCAAGTTAAAAATGCAAGGGACTTCAAAACTCGAAGCTAGTCAAGGCTATTACACTACAAGCATGCATGGCAAGCATCTTTTGACCAAGAAGCCTCAAAACAAATCTAAGGCAGCCCAAAATATAAACAAAACCAGGTCGGAGCATGGCCAAAATATGCTAGAATTGAGGGCCAAAACATCATGCATTCTAAGCTAGTAAACATGATTTACACTACAAGCATATGAAACATGTGAGAGGCTACCAAATTAGCTGAAAACAGAGTCATGGCATGCCAAATAATGACCAAAAACCCACTGAAATATGACCAGTACATCCAAGAATGACATGCTACTTTTATAAGCCACAAAAGGGATTACTCTACACATGCAAGAGGCAAACCCAAGGTGATCAAACAAGCCATAGATAGAGTCTAGGCAGGCCCTAAAAGTTCCCAAAAAGTGCCTAAACCGAGCCTTGAAAGTATGAAAACATATTCTCCTTTGATAGGCCAAAAATGCAAGCAAACAAGACCAAAAGAGAGAGGGTCACCCCTCTCTGATTTAGGGCCTCAAAACCACATGCCAACCACTGAAAATCCACTGGATTTTAGTGGCTAAAAGGCCATGCAAGGGTTAACTCAAAGGCCTTATGGCATGGCACAAAACAAGGCCAAATGAGGCACGCAAGAGGGTAGAAGACCCTCAACACCAAAAGGGCCTTAAACAAACATCAAAAACACTTAAATATGAAGCCTTTTTTAGTTGAAAACAAAGCTCAAATAAGCATGAAAGTATGGCTAAGAGAGTGACCAAGACAAAGTTTAAAAGGGAGAAAAAGAGGTTACCCTTGAAGCTCAGCAAAACCAACAAGTTTCTCAGCCAAAAACCAACTTTTTAACCTCCAAAAATATCCTCTAGGAACCTCAGTTCAATGGTAAGGATTTATGGTTAAGAGTTGAGGTGCTAAAGTGATGAACAACCCACTCTTTTGGTCCAAAATATAGAGATATAGGGGGAAGTATATACTTGAACCTTAGGAAATTTTCAGAACCACTGGAATAGAGAGGGAGCCCCTCTCTTATAGAAAAAACAAAGGTTTAAGCTTCTTGGAGAATCTAAACATTGATGCAATCCCTCCATACAAGTTTATGGAGGATACAGTCTATGCCCTCCAGCTGGCATAACTGGCATCCACACAGTCAGACAAAACATGAGGAAACCTGCCGACCAAAAAAGGTGGTCGGCCTGCTACTTTTAGTGGTCGGCCGACCACCCAAAGTGGTTTCCCAAAAAAAATGTGGTCGGCCAGGGTAATTGGTGGTCTCCACACTGAAAGCAAGCCAATAGTGAGGTGGGAAACCAGAAAATGTGGCCCAAAGACCAAGAAAACCAGTTTCCCGACCAGAAAACCAGTTGGCTGGAAGAAAAGTGGTTTCCAAGGAGAAAGATGGTCTCCCAACCTTGTACCACTTCCAAACAAGGAAAACAAGGTTCGTGCCAAGAACGAACCAACACGGATGCAAAACGAGAGTTCGGGAGGCAACACGCGCAGCTGGGGGCCTTGAAAATTGGCTGTTGTGCCCAAAAAGTGGCGTATGACCACAAAAGTGGTCTCCCGGATCACAGTGTCCCTCTAGGCAGAGGAAACAAGGTGTGTTCCAAAAACTGTGCCAAACGGAGAATGTTAAGCGGTCCCGAGCCGAAGCGCACGGCCGACGGCTCTGAAAATTAGAAACTAGTCTCCAAATGGGAACAGTGGTCTACGACCACGAAAAGTAGCCTACGACCACTGAGAGATGGTCTACAAGATCTCTCCCTCTCTCCGGGAAGAGAAAACAAGACTTGCTACGCGAACCGAGTCAAAGTACAAAGGGTCCCGAGGTCCGGAGGCGAGGCTCTCAGCCAAGAACTCCGAAACATCGAAACAAGCACAATATGCGCAATCACCGAGCGCTCAATCGATGACGTCTGAGTTTTAAGATCGGTCCAAAATGGGGTGTCTACAGGTGTTAGAGCACGATAAGTAATAAGCGTCTAGAAAAGATCTAGGATGCATTCATGTGATAAGTATGAATTTGAAAGCATCGAGAATACGCTTAGATGTTTTAATGTGAACGATTATGTGTTATAAGTTTGTGATTTGCTTGCATTGCAAATTATTTGAATACGTATGCTTTTTCGTATATGCATACTTGTGAATCTTTTGTATAAAGTATGATGCAAGTCTAATCAGATGGTGAGAACAAGAGGTGATGAGATAGAGGAGTCTTCTACTGCCAAAATAGATAGAATGGAAAGATTGATTCAGGAAATGGCAGAAATGTTGAGGCAACAACAGCAGTGGCAACAACCACACCCTCCGCCTCCTCCTCCAGTACCACATGTGCAAGATAATCAGAATGATGACCGAATAATAGCTCTCACCAAAAAGTTTAAGAAAATGAAACCACCACAGTTCCATGGGGGATTAGATCCGTTAAAGACTAAAGCATGGGTTCTCGGCATTGAAAAGTTGTTTGAAGTGTTTCCTTGTTCAGAGACACATAAAGTACATCTGGCCACCTTTATGATAGAAGACGAAGCAAGAAGATGGTGGATGTTAATGCATGAGAATCATAAAGACATTGACTGGGCGAAATTCTTGGAAGTTTTCTATGATAAGCACTTCCCTCAATGTGTTTGTGACAGGAAAGTATTAGAGTTCATGGAACTTAAACAAGACAGCATGACAGTAGCTGAGTATAAGTCCAAATTCACTAAGTTGGCCAGGTTTGCACCACATGTGATCGATACCGACTACATGAAAGCGAGACATTTCGAAGGTGGGCTTCGAAGTGATATTTTGGAAAGGGTAAATGTCCCGAAGCTAGAAACCTATATAAGGGTGCTAGACCAGGCCATAATGTCAGAAGCTAACATAGATAGACAGACCAAACCAACGATAGACAGGAAAGGTAGTAAGAGACAAGGCTTCTTTTCAAAGAAGAAATTTTTGAAGAAGTAGAATACGGGCTCCTCGAGTACTTATAATTCTTCCCGAGATACATCCCCAATGTGTAATATTTGTAGTAAAAGGCATCGTGGGGTTTGTTACCGTGTGTCAAGAGCCTGTTTTAAATGTGGTAAACAAGGGCATATGGCCAGAGATTATAATTAGAACAATGGAAAATTAGCTGCTAGCTTAACGGCATCAATCCCAAAACTAGGAAATACTATGAGATCTACTACCACCGGAGATACCGTGAGGCAAGGGAGAGTTTTTGTGCTTGTTCCAGGCGATACACGGAATGCTAACGCAATTGTCTTAGGTACTATTTCTATATGTAACCAAGATGCTTTTGTGTTAATTGACTCCAGATCAACACACTACACTCTTTCGTAACATGTGCATTTGCATCTAGGTTGAGTAGACCTCTAGAATTATTGCCATATCTGCTATGTGTATCTACTCCATCCGAGGAATCTGTATTGTGTGAATCTGTATATCGTTTTTGTGACATACGAATTGGGAATGCTATTCTGTATGTGGACTTGTTACCCTTGAACTTTAGGCACTTTGATATAATTCTAGGCATGGATTGGTTAACTAAATATTGTGCCACCATTGATTGTGTAACAAAACGGGTTGTGTTTGAACCACCGGAATAGGAAGAAATTGTGTTTGTGGGTAATGGGATAGTACCCCCACCTTATTTGATATTTGCAATGAAAGCATGTGAATTAATCCGGAAAGGGTGCCAGGGTTATTTGTGTTATGTGCTATCTGAACAATCTGTGAATGTTGAATTGAATAGTATCCCTATTGTTAGGGAATTTCCAAATGTGTTTCCAAATGAATTACCAAGGGAATTGGTGGACAGGGAGATAGAGTTTACAATTGAAATTGTGCCAGGCACCCAGCCCATTTCTAAAACTTCCTACAGAATGGCTACTGCTAAAATGAAAGAACTGAAAGAACAGTTGGAAGACCTGCTTGACAAGGGGTTTATCCGACCTAGCACTTCACCATGGGGCGCACCAGTGTTGTTTGTGAAAAAGAAAGATGGAACCTTGCGTTTGTGCATTGACTATCGAGAATTGAACAAGGTAACAATAAAGAATAAATACCCCCTACCTCGTATTGATGACCTGTTTGACCAGTTGCAGGGATCACAAGTGGTTTCCAAGATTGATTTGAGATCCGGGTATCATCAGTTGAAAGTGAAAGCAGAAGATGTTGAGAAAACTGCGTTTCGAACAAGGTATGGCCATTATGAATTTCTTGTTATGCCATTTAGGGTAACTAATGCTCCGGCAACGTTTATGGACTTAATAAACCGAATTTTTAAGACCTACCTTGATGAATTTGTTGTGGTTTTTATTGATGATATTTTGATATACTCGAAGGATAGACTTGAACATGAACAACATCTGAGGACTGTTTTGCAAACACTTAGAGAAAAGAAATTATTTGCCAAATTAAAGAAATGTGAATTTTGTTTGGATGAAGTTATCTTTTTAGGGCATGTTATCAACAAAAAAGGGGTTTCAGTGGACCCACAGAAAATAAAAGCAATTGTGAATTGGCTTACACCGACAAATGTGACAGGAGTCCGTAGTTTCATGGGCTTAGCTGGGTATTACAAGAGGTTTGTGAAAGACTTTTCAAGGATAGTTGTACCTCTTACCCAACTGACACGCAAAAGGCAACCATTTGAATGGAATGATGAAAGAGAATCTGCATTTCATGAACTAAAAACGAGACTGACCACTGCACCAGTATTGACATTGCCCACAGGTACGGAAAACTTTGTAATTTTCGATGATGCATTTTATAAAGGTTTGGGTTGTGTACTAATGCAGAACGGAAGGGTAATTGCTTGCATCTCTCGGCAGTTGAGGTCACATGAGAAGAACTACCCAACACATGATTTACAATTGGCCACATTTGTGTTTGCTTTGAAAATCTGGCAACACTATTTGTATGGAGCAAAATGCGAAGTCTACACAGATCACAAAAGTCTGAAGTACTTCTTTACGCAGAAAGAGCTAAATATGCGGCAGAGGAGATGGCTTGAATTGATAAAGGATTATGATCTTGAAATCCGATATCACCCCGGGAAAGCTAATACAGTTGCTAATGCCTGAAGCAGAAAATCAATGGGGAATATGGCTTGTTTGTTTACTGAACAAAAAGAAATCTTACAAGATTTTGAGAAGTCCGAAATTGAGGTAGTATTGTGTGAACAGGGCGGATTGATAGCCTATATTTCAGTTGAACCGGCAATCATTGATGAGATTAGACAGAAACAAAAAGAGGATGAATTCCTCAAGAAAGTGATTGATGAATTTGAGACAAGTCCAAAAGCAGAATTCAGCATTGAAAGCGAAGTGTTGAGGTTTTGAAACCAAATATGTGTCCCAGATATTCCGGAACTAAAGAAAAGAGTTCTAGATAAAGCCCATAAATCAGTGTTTGCTATGCATCCGGGTAACAATAAAATGTATCGGGATTTGAAGCAATGCTATTGGTGGCCTAAAATGAAGAAAGAAATTGCAGAATATGTGTCCAAATGTCTTTAGTGTCAGCAAGTAAAAGCTGAACATCAGAAACCATGTGGTCTGCTTCAACCCCTCCCCATTCCTGAATGGAAGTGGGAACGTGTGACTATGGATTTTGTTGTTGGTCTACCTCGGACTCCTCGAGGTATGGATTCTATTTGGGTTGTAGTTGATAGACTGACTAAATCTGCACATTTTCCACTTGTTAGAACTATATTTGATGCTTATAGATTGGCTACTATATATGTTGACGAGATTGTTCGTTTACATGGAGTCCCGATATCCATTGTCTCGGATAGAGATCTAAAATTTGTATCCAGATTGTGGAAGAGTTTGCAGAAAGCTATGGGGACAGAATTGAGGTTTAGCACCGCATTCCACCCACAGACAGATGGGCAATCAAAACGGACTATACAGATATTAGAAGATATGCTCAGGATGTCTGCTTTAGATTTCCAAGGGAGTTGGGAAGATTATTTGCCACTCGCAGAGTTTGCATACAATAACAGCTTCCACTCCAGCATCGGTATGGCACCGTATGAAGCTTTGTATGGTAGAAGGTGTAGATCACCAATTTGTTGGATAGAAGTCGGGGATAGAGCTTTACTTAGGCCTAAAATTGTGCAACACACTTCTGAGAAGATCAAAACCATTCAGCAAAGGCTCAAAACAGCTCAGGACCAACAAAAGAATTATGCAGATGTTCGAAGAAGACCTCTTGAGTATGAGGATGGTGACCATGTGTTCATCCGTGTGGCTCCGATGAAAGGCCAAGCCAGGTTTGGAAAGAAGGGTAAGTTGTCGCCCCGTTACATTGGGCCGTTTCAAATTCTAGAAAGGCTTGGTCCAGTTGCTTATAGAGTTGCTTTGCCACCAGGATTCGAACAAATCCATAATGTGTTTCATATGTCAATGCTAAGGGGTTATCTTCGAGACCCGTTTCATGTGATTGATTATCACCCCGTAGCTCTTGATGAAAATGTGGAGTACGCCGAATGGCCGGAACGAATCATTGACCGGCAAATGAAACAATTGAGAAGCAAGTCCATCCCGATGGTGAAAGTGGAATGGAAAGAACACTACGGGACAGATGCCACATGGGAAAAAGAGGATGAAATGCGACTACGCTATCCACATTTGTTTCCCGATGAAGGTAAAATAAGTTTGGAGGACCAAACTTCCTAAAGGGGGGAAGACTGTGATAACCCTGCTCCATATTATGCTAATTAATCTTAATTATGAATGTGATTATGCGTTTGATATGATTTTGAGTGCCATTTATATGAATATATGTGTTTTGAATTTCTATCTGTTCACCGTAAGAAAATCTATTTGATTATCTGCTTTAGAATTTAAATTGAAGGCCTTATCGGCCACAGAAACCGAAATTGACTACGCCATTGTGATTGGCATAATTTTTAGAGCCTACGGTGAAATTTAATTGAAAATTTATTCGGATAAAAAATAATTAGATTCAAAACGATTGATTAAGCTCCATTATTTAATTCTAATCACTTTGCATAAGAGAGCCTATAAATAGGCCTCTATACACACAATTCCACTCTTTGAATTCATTTTGCTGAGACTACACTCTAGAGAGAGAGTGTGTGGGTCGGTTAGAGAGAGAGAGGAGGCTCAAGTTGAAGAATTAACCAAGAAGCTTGAAGATCTTGAGGATCAACTCAAGAATTAACCATAAATTGGGTGATTAGAGCCTCTAGGTAAGTACTTGAGTATGAATTCATGAGTATAACTTTGTAAATTTGTGTATTCAAGCTAGTTGGGTGATCAAGAACATCAATTGAGATGAAATTGAAGAATTTAAAGCTTATATGTACATGCATGTAAGAATTTGCCATGAAGTTGTATAATTGAGCATGAAAAATATGATCCATGTAGAATTGTGGTTAAAGTTCATGCTTTTGATCATCATTTGTATTATCTAAGTTGAAAATGGAAGTTGTAATTCATATGCAAATGCAATTCATAGAAGCGTGAGTGTTGGATGCATGAAATTGAAGTATTGATGATGGATTTGATATGAATTGTGTGTGTATGTAAGTAATTCACGGAAATTAAGCTTCATAACGTTGTAATCTAGCATTTGTATCATGTTAGAAGGGTTGCATGTGAAGTACAATCCGTGGTATGCAAGTTTGTGCCTCAAGAACAGTTCTGGAAAACCCAGAATTTGGCAAGTTCGCTCGAGCGGGGAAAGCGCTGCTCGAGCGTGAATTGCAAGCTCCCAACAGTTTTGCAGTCAGTGATGTCCGCTCATGCGGGGGAATTCACGCTCAAGCGGGGAACCATGTAGTGTGACCGTCCGCTCGAGCATCCGAAGTCACGCTCGAGCGTAAAAATGAGGCAACCAACACTTTTGCAGACAATGAGGGTCCGCTCGAGCGAGGGAACCCACGCTCGAGCGAAGACCCCTATTTCAGAAAATTTGTAGAAGTGTTCTGTGTTTCATTTTCCGTTCTCTTTCATTTCTGAACACTCTTAGGCAAGCATTGAACATCATAAATAAGTTAGAAGGATAAGAACGAAGCCTAAGAGGAATATATGAATTAAGAACGGAATGAATCGTTTGTGACCCATTATGTTCATGAAATGTGTAAGGTCAAGCACAAGGGCAAATCCACCGCAGATCACTATGAGTAATATCCTAATAAAGATATTTGAAGTATGCCATTTGTCCAATTTCTTACTTTCATATAAGTCTTGTAAGTTTGTTACATTGAATTAGGGACAAATATTTGTTATGCCATATGATCGGGCCAAAGGCCGTTGGATACAATTGATTGGGCCAAAGGCTGTCTGACACGAATAATAGTCTGACACGAATGATAGTCTGACATGAATGATAGTCTGACATATGAATGAATGGGCCAGAGGCTGTATGACGTGAATGAATGGGCCGAAGGCCATATGACACGAACGAATGGGCCGAAGGCCGTGTGACACGAATGAATGGGCCAGAGGCCGTATGTCATGAATGAATGGGCCAGAGGCCGTATAACATGAATGAATGGGCCGAAGGCCGTATGACACGAATGAATGGGCCAGAGGCCGTATGACATGAATGAATGGGCCAGAGGCCGTATGACATGAATGAATAGACCAGAGGCCATTTGACATGAACGAATAGGCCAAATGCCGTATGACATGAATGAATGGGCCAAAGGCCGTTTGACATGAATGATTGGGCCAAAGGCCGTCGAACAGGAACGATTGGGCCTGAGGCCATTTGATGTGTTCGGAACCACAGTCACTTTACCCATATATACATATATATATATATATATATATATGCCAGATAGAAATATGAATTGGGCCCAAGGTCGTCCGATGTCTATTGTTCTAATGTATCTTCTTTATCTAGTATTATTTACTGGGCTTTCGCTCACGCTCATTCATGTGTCTGTAGGTGAGCCAAGGGATGTCCAAACCCAGCCCCTATGAAGTCTGTGAGAAAGGTCAAGTTTTGAAGAGTCAACCCTAAATGTCTCACGCATGAGACTTGTTTTCGCCTCTTTTGATCTATTGTTGTAATCTCGTTGTGTTGGCGAAATGTTGGATTACCTGTGCATATAAGTTTTGGTTAGGCTGACTAAGACTTGGACGATCTTGTATGTACAAAACTTTGTGTTATTACATATTTTGATGTGATTTATTAACATGTATGTATATGGATTGTTATGACGTGTCATGTAAGCACAGCTCTATGGACAATTTGTGAGTTTGCTTTCGTTTGGCCCCTTTACTCTGATGAGTTATGTCTGGTTTGGTTTGAGGCTGTAGGTAATCCCTTGATTACTGGCCGGTTATGTCCTTAACCCATAGGGGCGGGTTCGGTTCATGACACTTTGAGTCTTATGTGCGCATTCACGAAGCTTGTACAAGCTTGGGTTTTGGGCCATCATGTATTGAGATGCTTGGTTGGTGGCTTGGAAGCCGAGCGCCACACTCCTTTGAGCTTGAGAAATGATGAGGAGTGTGGTAGTACACACATTTCCTTGCAAATACAATGTTGTGCGTCTGTTGTTCTCTGTTGCAGCAAAACCAGAAGCCTGGAAAAGCAGGTGGCCGACTGGCCACTTAAGGTAGCTAACCGACCACTTTTACTAGCTGGCCGACCAGTTCAGGTGGCCGGCAGCTACTTTTTGTGGCCGACCAGCCACCAGTCCAATTTTGTTTAGAAATGATCCTGTTTTGGAGCAAAAACAGTGTGGAGGTTGGTTCAATGTTCATAAACCAAGGCGAGTGCAAACAGAGGCAATTGACGGCAAAACGATGGATTTCCAGGATGATGCTAATCGAGCATACATGTCTACCTCGCCTGCGAGGCCATTTAATTACTTTATTTAGTTAGAGTAGCTAATTAATTCATTCGTTTTGTAATATTTTAATTAGCTTAGCATGGCTAGTTATTCAATTGTGTTGTAATATTAATTAGCTTAGCATAGTAATCAGTTGGTTTGTAATAATTAGCTTAGCTTATTTATTCGGACCCTCCTTCGAGAGGGAAAAAGGTTGTAATAAGTGTACGTGTGTGAGTGCATGTCTTCCAACCCCCACGTCTTTCTCCCTTTTATTTAACTGCTTTCGATGGTTAGATTAGGGCACATTTCGAGTAGCATACCTTATGCTCACATGCGTGCTTCATTCATTTGTCTTGCATGCACTGGGCTCGGCGCATCATTCAAACTATATCGTATTTCAATACCTATTTGAATACATGTATTAATTGTCGCATTCATATGCCATCTTAGATAGTCGAGCCTATTATTTGCATTATTGCATGCGTTGCATTAGGCATCTTGTATAGTTAGGATCATGCATATTTCTAACTAGCTTTTGTTTTGGCTTGGAGTACTCGGCAAGTTTTGCGCTTTAGCATACTTGCATGAGTGTAAGTGATGCCATGATAGCCTGCCTGTCATGAGGCTGTTTGCTTAATTGATAAACTGCATGAATGCCTGTGGATGAAGGCCTTGTTACTTGAATTGGAACAATTCGATAAATGTGAGTTTTAAGCCCACTTTGCGAAGTGGCAAATCATGTTTTAAGCCCACTTAAGGGTGGCAAATCCGCGCTTTAGCCCACTTGAGGGTGGCACTTTCAAACCATTTTCGAAAACAAACATGAGTTGATTTGTTCTAATTCTTGTGATTTTAGTCTATACTTGTATGCTGTGCGCATCACACAGTAAGTTAGCTAATAGCCGAAATAAGAACACATGCGTTTATAAAACAACATATCATGCTTCGTAAAGGCCGATCTTTGATCGGGCGAGCGGGGATGCTCATGTTATGACCTTCCCTTCTCGTACCCAAGTTCCCGAGCCGAGGCAACTTTAGTGATGACGGACACGTGGCCTTTGGCATGAGTCAGGGTTTCTTAAATTTTCCAAAATAAAATATTTAGGTGGCGACTCCCTAATCTAGCAAAGCAGTCCATGTTTGGCGTTTTTTGATTCAAAATCGATTTTCTAAAACCGATTGCCAGATTTGGACTTTTTGGTGGTTATCAGTCTTACATTGCACTTTGTGAGATTAGATTCAGAACCGTGAAAGGAGTCCAAACTGTGGAGACCTATTCGCGCCCTCTCCGAAAGGGAGGCATGCGAAGAGAGTCGAGTCTACAGTTTCTGGCGTCTCTGCTAGGGATTTAGAGAACTTGACTCAAAAGTCATGATATCTTGTTTTATCTTCACTTATGTGTTTCTTTGCATTGCATTTGCATTGGTGCGCCTAAGTCATAGTGTTTTCCATCTGTTATTCCTGAACGGTTTGCCGGAGGCTTGCTTGGAAAAGCGTGCCATAAGGCTGACCGGTTGCGGGCTCTGCCACGATGGGAACACAAACCTTGGATCTAGATCATAGTCGTACCGTTTGATCCTCCTTTCACTTTGTCGGTGTTAGGAGCGAGAAGTATATTAGGTGGTCTTGCTGAGGCACCCTTTTTGACCATTTGACCTAGTTACATATCGGAAACCATAGAGACCATTCCAAACTAGGACAGGTTGCTCACTCAAATGCAGGATTGTATGAAACCACATCCGTGCGTAGTGAAACCCTAGCTCCTGAGACAGAAATCAGTGTTTGAGTACAGATTGTTCAGCTTATGATTATCAACAGCGTGTTGTCTTTATCTAAGCCGAGATGATGTTCGTTTCCTGATTGTTGTTTCCTTTTTTGCTTTATTTTCCTTTTTGCAAGGTAGTGTTTCATCATTGCTTCCAACGAGGTAGATACCCCCCGAGCACTTTGGACCAGAGGTAGGAGGCTTTCTAGATCTGAGGATCTTATTAACGGACAACCAGTGTTTGTTTCATTACCCCCGGTTACAAGACGGAGGGCGGTCAGACATAGATCACTAGTACAGCAGTCGCCAGTTCAGCGGTCGCTATTCGATTCACCTGTGCACAGTAGGGATCGGTTTTATGTTTTCACCTCAGATAAAGGATATACACCTGTTCAGATAGATCAGCACTTTACAGTCAGTATGGAGGACATGATGCGTCAACTCCAACAGACCATGGAGGCCATGCAGTGGGATGCTGCTCGCCAAGCGGAGATTACTGCTCGTCAGACAGAGGTTGTAGCCCAGCAGGCAGAACTAATTGCTAGGCTTCAATAACAGCAGTAACCACAACAAGCTGGAGCATCTATTTCGTATCCACCCCCACCCCTACCTAGGGTTCCAACACCCGGGGATATAGCTACCGTCTAGGAGAATACGGACGTTCCAACAAGACCAGTCCTACCACCAGTCTTACCATAGACTTCAAAAGCTCCGGCCTTCCTAATTGACGCACCGTTCGAATCTGAGTCCGATCCTACTGCTTTGAAAGTAAGCAAGCTTGAAAATCTGTTTAAACGAGCTTAGGGAGTTAACTCGATCCTGGACATAGAGGATGGTTACACAGATTCAGCGGTGACATTGCCGGATAGATTCAAAATGCCTCACACAGATCGGTTTGACGGCTCAGGCAATCCTATGGTTCATCTGAGGCTGTTCTCGGATATTTTGCGCCCGATGGGCTTGACTAGACTCTAGAAATTATCTCTCCTCGGCCGGACCGTATCGGGTATTGCGGCCATCTGGTACGCCAAGCTGGAGGATTCAGTGAAAAGGAGTTGGGAGGAGATGGCGAGGCCTTCATTGCCCAATATGCTTATAACACCCAAATCGAGGTCACGACCCGCGATCTTGAAACAACCAGGCAAGAGCCGAAACACGGCTTCTCTGACTTTGTCACTCGATGGAGGGCCAAGGCTTCCATGATGACAACTGGCCACCCGAAAAAAATCAGATAAGAATGGTTATACGTAACCTGCAACACAAGCTGATGCAAAAAATGATTGTCTTATCCCTCCCCACCTTTACTGTCTTGCATGAGATAGGGGTACAAATCGAAGATGCTATGAAGCAAGGTCTGATTGACCAGGAGAAGGAGCAGCCCAAGAGGGCGTTTACACGCGGTTCGAATACAACTACAAGTAGCAGTGTAGCTGCAAGAACTTCTGACGTCGACATGGTCACCACCATGCAAAAGACAACCACACCCTTTAGCAGCACATCTAGAGCCACTATACAACCTGCAAAGTACCCGCCTAGGGACTAGAGGACCTTCACCCCGCTTTACATGCCTTTGTTCAAAGCGTTGGGGGTTTTAATCAGAAAGGGGCATCTGAAGCCCTTGGAACCACGCCCACTGCCAAATCCTCTCCCTCTACATCACTCTGTCCCACCTATCTAAGCCGGTGGTGTTCATCTCCAATAGCACAGACTTGTGCATGATGGCACCTCCTTAACCCAACCCAAGCCAGTGGTGGTGATTGTCGTAGACAAAGCTGGGGTGACCTTGGAGAATAATGGGAACGTTGGTTCAGAACCTGAGGGATCTGGGAGCATAACTGAGGAAGCATACAACCCGTGCAATTATATTGTGTCAACAGACCAAGCTAGTCTAAGGGTGGAGTTGCCAACTGGGGCAGAGGTACATGTTCGGGAGGATGGACTGACTCAGGGGCTCGATGATCTGGCCGACCTTGAGGAGGATATCAGCAACCTACAGTTCTTTGATGAGCAAGACCTGAAGGATATGCAGGTTGGGTGGTTTAATGCAAACAGAGCGACAGATACTATAGGGTGGCTCAGTGATGAGCCAGATATTGATGAGGGATCTCTACCAAGGCAGGAACTGTCAGAAACAAGAACATTTGCGGTGGCCGGAATGGCCAAGAATCAGAAGGAGTTACCGGAGAGCACTGGTGCTGATAATTTTGCTCGGGACTTAGGCAGTTTGTGTACAGCAGACACTGAACAAGAGGCAGCATTGAAGCGGTTTGAACAAGAGAAAATCGAGAATGATGACAGCGCTAGAAAAGCCATGGCACTTGAGGGGGCAGAATGTGTTGAGAACACGGGAACAGCTACAGCGGGACCAGACAGTTGTTTATCGGTAGCCGATGGGATGTAGTGGGAAGACGATGATTTGCGTCTTGCCCATACGGATGAAGACTGGGGGCAAAATCAGCCAGATGACACCTGGTACACCGAGGAGGTCAACCATATGACCCGAAGTGGGCAGTACTTCAAGCCCCCACATTTGGACCAGCCAGAGGTGTCCGAGAAAGACAAAGAAGCAGAAAAGCAAAAAGACAGACTGCTAGAGGAGGAAGCTGTACTGACACAGCTAAAGAAAATTCAAGCAGACATTTCCATCTGGAGACTGCTTATGGCATCGAGGGTGCATAGACAAGCCATCATTTCAGCTATGGACAAGGCTAAGCTTTCGATTGATACAATGCCCGAGCAGTTGGTGGGGTTGGTTTTCCCGGGTGGAGTTTCACCGACTTTAACCTTCACAGGCAAAGAATTACCGCCTGAGGGCGCTAAGCATAACAAGTTGTTATACATCTCTGTGGAGTGTAAGGAAAAATGGATACCAGTTGTCCTAGTTGATACGGGATCTGCAATCAATGTATGTCCGTCCCGAAAGGCGTATGCTATCGGGTTGAAGCCCGCAGATTTCGCACCAACAGCCCAGGTGACTCAGGCCTATGATAACACTAGTCGGGAGGTGATGGGACAGTTCAGATTAAAACTCAGGTTGGCCTAGCGTAATAGGACATCAAATTTCATGTTCTGGATATTCCAGCCACCTTTAATCTACTCCTTGGGCGGCCGTGGCTGCACCAGGTGAGAGTTGTCTCTTCCACTTTACACCAGATATTGAAGTACCCCCATGGGAAGGGGGTAGCAATTGTTTTCGAGAATTCTTCCATATGTCCACCGTCAGAGGTTTCTACACCGGTTTTGGAGATTGAACATGGCGTGGAGTGTGTCTTTTTGTCAGGATTCACCTTGGCTGAGGCTCGGGTAGTACAGGACTTGCTGGCTGTTGATGAGGGACTGTATGTCAGTACGCAATCTATTTACCTCATGAACAAGCTTCAACATATGTCCGGAATGGGATTGGGCAAGAGTGGCCAGAAAGGCGTCGCTACATTGGCCAAAGTGCCACACAACCTGTATACCTTTGGTTTAGGTTACTCACCTACCAAGGAGGATTGGGCAAGGAAGGGAAGGGAAATGGCCGGAAGAGCCAAGGCTAAGCAAGCCGGGAAGCACTATGAGCTGGTGCACAGACCTATCCAAGGAACCCTGAACGGACGCTCTATCTGGGAGGTGGAAGATTTTCCGTTTTGTGACTTTCTAGAGCCATGGTTGAATTTAGAGAAGCGGCGTTTTCTCAGCTTCGAGATCTTTTTTGACCTTCAATTGCCATAGGATAAAGTTGTGGAAGAGCAAACTGACCCACCAGCTGAGGCTGAACAATGCAAAGAGGATGAGTCCGAGAGCACAAAACTAGAGATAGGAGCAGCGCTGGCTTGTCTCCTCTCAAATCCTTAGATCACATCAGAGTGCTTGGGGGATAACTTCTCTATTTCCATGATTAGGGATCAAACGGCTGTGGGCCCTTCTTCTAGCATTCTGGATGCGTTCATCGCACATTCCCTCATTTGGCAGTATGAGGAAGGCTTTTTATCTAGCAGTTCTGAGTCGAGTAACAAACCAGAATATGATTCCACAGAGTCTGTGGAGTCAGAATCATATTCTAGTTCGACTGAGTCAGAGTCAGGTATTCCTGGGGTTGATAACCCGGATGCCACTGTCCTATTCAGGTCGTCCTTTTCATTTTCCTATGAGTCGGTTATAGCTGAAGAATCGAACGAACTGGAAGTTATTAATGAGAATGGTACTGATGTGGCTTCTGAGTACTTTTCTGTACCTTTAGTTTATTGCATTAATCAGGACCTTCAAAACTTTGATGAAAACGACAAGGAAGAAATTCCTCCGGTTTTGAAACATTTAATTAATCAAGAGCAGGAGAGGTTTGTAAAACCTTTGGTTGATAAAATCACCTTAATTAATGTTGGTACTGCGAAGGACCTGCGGCTAGTCCAGATCGGGTCCACGTCGCGAGCGCTTAGTTGCTTTATTAAAAGATTTCAAAGATGCTTTCGTGTGGTCCTACAAAGACATGCCAGGAATCGATCCTGAAATTGTACAACACCAGATCCCTCTTGACCCAGAGGCCCGACCTGTTAAACAAAAACTCTGAAGGATTCGCTCGGATTGGGCTCTGAAAACCAAGGAAGAGGTCACCAAGCAGATTGATGCAGGGTTCCTGTTAGTATCTAAGTATCCAACTTGGTTGGCCAATATAGTTCCGGTGCTGAAGAAAGATGGCAGAATTCGGGTATGTGTGGACTTCAAAGATTTGAACAAAGCTAGTCCGAAGGACGACTTTCCTCTGCCGCATATCGACGAATTGGTGGACTTTATTGCTGGGCATTGTAGACACCCCATTTTTGACCGCCCTTAAGACTTGGGCGTTACTGATGGTTTACTTGGTCGTAAAAGGTGTGCAAGGCAAAGGTTCAAATTCTTCAGCAATGAGAGAGTCAAATCCCAACTTCATACCCCTTTTGGACCAAAACAATCTTGATCAAAAGATTTTAGATCTTAAAATCCTCTCTTTCAAAATGTTTTGAAAATAAAGTTCCTACGATGTTTCGACGCTTGCATTTCGGTAAATGTTGCGCTTTTCAGTAAACCGAGCAAGGACAAAGTGGAGATGAATGAAAGAGAGATGAAATCTTTGAAAAATCTTTCAAAACACTTTTTTTAGGGGTTTGGAGTTGAAGAAAAGAGGAAAGGAGAGGAGAAAACTAGTTTGGGAGAAGTTCGGCATGAATCCGGGTAGGAGAGAGTCGAGCAGCCCTCGCTGAATCGGGCTTATTCATTTGCATACTTGGATTTTAGCTATGAGGCCACCACCGTTGGAAATCTTACTTCTGGGGCTTCATTTTGCACTCAAGAATCTCCTAAAGCCAAGTCCGGGTGGGAAAGATATGGTTGATTGAAGTAGGGCATCACTCCGGTTGGACCGAATCTGCGCGGCTTCACCAAAAAAGGCATAACGTTTTGCACAGGAGGAATTTTAATGCAAGGTTTGCGCCATTGGAAAGATAACTTTTGGGGCTTCAATCTGGACATCCACTGGCCACTTTAAGGCCTCGACAGACACCTACCGGTCATCAATTTAGCCAACCAGCCAGCCAAAATAACCGACCGACCAAATAAGTAGCCGACCGACCATTTATTTGGCCGATGGCCTCCTTTTCTGGTTGGTAGCACCTTTTTGACTCTTGCAGGCATGGTGCATGCCAGCTGTGCCAGTTGGGGTGCACAGACCCTACCTCCATACGCGTATGTAGCTGTTTTGGCCCATTTGCACCCTTTTTTATCCAAACTTCCTCTAGAAGATTGCACCCTTTGCTCAAGCTTCTTGAGGAAGCTTGACCCCTTGTCTTAGCTTCCTCAAGAAGCTTGAACCTTTGGGTTAGCTTCTCTTGGAAGCTTGGCCTCTTTGACACTTCTTTTATTAGCTTCTTTAAGAAGCTTAGAGCCATTCCCTTGTCTATATAAGGAGACCCTCCTCCTTCTTTGTTTAGGTTCAGCAAAAAACCAGACCTTACATTTGATATTTGATATTTGATATATATCTCCCTCTCTCTATATATCTCCCTCTCTCTCTACATTTGGGTGTGTTAGAGGGTTCAAAAGGGCCTTGTTCTTGGCCCATTGCACTACACCTCATAGCCTACCACCTCCACCATCCATTCAAGTGCCTTGAAGCTGATTTTTAGAGGTTGGGAGCTCACTTTCTTGGACCAGAGTTGGCTGCATTGCTGTGCTACATGGGTAAGCCTCTATTTCCCCCATTTTTGCATTATTTTGCTCCATTGCTCAGCCTTATTTGCAAGCATTTTTGGACTTTTACATAACTAGAAAAAGTCTTATTTTGATCTTCTAAACATGTTTGTTTAAGGACTCTTTTCTGTTTGGGGCCATCTTCCCCCTTCCCTGCTTCATTCCTTCATGTTTAGGGCTATGCATTAGAGCATTGGTGATGGCCTTAGTTTGGCCTCTTAGCCACTAAAATCCAGATGTGTTTTTGAGCCTCAAAATCAGAGAGGGGTGACCCTCTCACCCCTTGTTCTCTTTACTAGCATTGTTGGCCTTCCAAAGGACCTCCATTTTGCATGTTGTGAAGTCACATTTCAGGCCCTATTTTGTGAGTTTCAAGGTCTGCCTTGACTCTATCCGGAGCCCTTTTGACCATATTTTATGTCTATGATGCATGTGTAGAATAATCCTATTCAAGGCCTTTCAAAGGGACATTTCATTGCATGCTTCCTAGACCAATTTCAGGGCCTATTTGGTGGGTTTTAGGGCTGTTATAACTTCTTTCCAGAGATGGTTTTGCCCTTTTGTTTGTCTATCATGCATGTGTAGAGCAACCCCTTGCATGGTTTTCCAAAGGGGCTCATCATTCTTGCATGTGTTGACTAAGTTTCAGTGGATATTTGGGCATATTTTGATATGTTTTGTTCACTATTTTTGGCTGGTTTGGTGAGATTTCATATGCTTCATATAGGTGTGTTATAAACCACGCTTACAAACCAATCTTGCTTATTGTTTTAGCCCTACATGTTAGCATTTTTTGGCCATGCTTTAAACTAGTATTGTGTATATTTTGGGACCGCCTTGGCTCTGTCTTTGTGCTTCATGGTCAAATAATGCTTGCTTTGCATAGTTATAGTTTAATACATGTGCCTAGTTTTGAGTTTCGGGGGCTATTTCATGCATTGTGTGGCATATTTGCATGTTTCGGGACCATTGAGCATCATACTCAGTGCTGGAACATATGCCATTGTATGCCATAACTCATCCTTTCAATGCCTTTGTGGAGTTGTGTTTTGTGCCTTAGACTCGGGGCCATTGCATTGTGCATGTTTGCATGCATCTTGGTTGCCTCATTTTCATCACATGGCTACTGATTTTGGCATGCTTGCGAGCTATCCATGTTAGCTTAAGTTCATCATCGCATGTTGTTGCATGCCATGTTTGCTTACATGTTTAGGTTGCGTGCCTAGTATACATTGCTCATTTGTATGTTCATGTTGTATACTTAGCCTCCATGCCTAGGTTGCATTTCATTGAGCATGCATCTCTCGCCTCTTGATCAATCATGATAGGGGTTAGGGCCCTTTGATGTGTTTTGCGCTTGCATTTCATTTAATATCAAAGTTGCACACTTGGCTTTTTGGCCATCATGCATTGAAATGCGTGATTAATGGCCCGAGGGTCGAGGGCCATACTCCCTTGAGTCCATTGCATGATAGGGAGTGTCGCCATGCATACATTTGCTTGAAAATTCCATGCCATACACTGTTTGCCCTCTGCTGCTATCGACTGTAGGTTTCAACAGGAGAACTGGCCGGCCGGCAGTGTTGGGTGCTGACTGGCAAAACATGTTTGGCCGAGAGCATAAGATTTGGCCGATAATCCCATTCCCATGGCCGGTAGCATTTTGTTCTGGCCGGTGACGCTCCAGAGCACTCAGGGAGTGATTCAAAGCAGTTATGGAAATTTATGTGATCCTCAGAGGGGTAAGGCAGTGTAAACAGAGGCAACAGTGCTATGGCAGCAAGTTTCTGAGCGCGGCGAGTCAAGCATGCATCATTTGCGCATTCCGAGGCAGAGCTGCAACAGTCTCTTTAAGCTTCACATTTAGTTTTTTTGTAATTAATTTGTTAATTAATTAAGGGTCTGTAATAATTAATTAGCTAGGATAGTTGATTCATTATTCGGACTATATTATTCTTTTGGTCCCTCCGAGTGAGGGCGTATTTGTAATAAGTGTGCGTGAGTGTGTGCATCTCTTCCATTCCCACGTCTTTCTTCCCTTTTATTTGCCCGCCTATGATGGTTAGACTAGGGCATATTTAAAATTAGCATACCTTATGTTATGCATGCGTGCATCCATATATTTGTCTTACATGCACCAGGCTCAGCGCATCATACTAACTGCATTTGTATTTCAGTTCCAAAGTTGAATACATGTTAGTTGTAGCATCACCACATGCCATCTTAGAATAGCCGAGCCTATCGTAGTTGCATCTTGTATGTGTTGCATTAGCCATCTAAACATGAGCTAGGATCATACATTGATTACTAACTAGCTTTTGTTTTGGCTCGAAGTACTAGGTAAGCTTTTATGCTTTAGCATCTTGCATGAGTGTGAGTGTTTGCCATGACAGCATACTTACCATGAGGATAGTTGCTTATGTGATATAACTGCTTGAGTGCCTGTGGATGGAGGTTGAATTACCTAAATTAGAATAATGCACTAAAACTGTGAGTTTTAAGCCCACTGGATAGTGGCAAAACCATCTTTTCTGAAGCCCACTTGAGCGTGGGAAAATCTGCATTTTAGCCTACTTGCGAGTAGCAAACCATTTTCAGAACAAACATGAAATGTTTTGTTCCAATTTAGGCGATTTGGTCTATACTTGTTTGCTGTGCGCATAACATAGTAATTCTAGCCTAATAACCGGAATAAGAGCATATAATGTTTTCAAAACAAGATATCATGGTTAGTAGAGGCCGATCTTTGATCGGGCGAGCGGGGGTGCTCATAGCTGACCTTCCCCAATCGTACCCAAGTTCCCGAGCCAAGGCAACTTTGGTGATGACGGACACGTGGCCTTTGGCACCGAGTCAAGGTTTCCTAAATTCCCCCAAAATAAAATATTTAGGTGGCGACTCTGCATCTGGCAAAGCAGTCCATGTTTGGCACTTCTTTTCTAAAAATCTATTGTCTCAAAACGATTTGCTGGATTTGAACTCTTTGGTTCAGATTAAGAACCGTGACAACTTGAGTCCGAACTGTAGCATGGGGCCCACGGGCGCGTCTATAGGCATGCACTGCTCTCGTTCATGGATGGGTTTTTGGGCTATAACCAGATTTTGATGGCACCCAAAGATAGGGAGAAAACTGCTTTCACTACCCCATGGGGAACCTACTACTATAGGGTGATGCCGTTCAGTTTGAAGAATGTTGGGGCTACATATCAACGGGCTGCAACCGCGATTTTGCACGATATGATCGACAAAGAGGTCGAGGTGTACGTGGACGACATGATTGTCAAGTCCAAGGAAAGAGAGGGCCACTACATCCCTTAAAGAAATTTTTCCAACGGATCAGAGAGTATCAGTTGCAACTGAATCCTCAGAAATGTACTTTTGGTGTTACAACAGGGAAAATACTGGGGTTCTGATCACACAAAGGGGCATCGAGGTTGATCCTTCCAAAATCAAGGCCATCATAGAAATGCCACCACCAAGGACTGAAAAGGAGGTGCGAGGCTTTCTAGGTAAAGTACAATTCATAAGATGGTTTATTACAAAATTAACCTTGACTTGTGAACCACTGTTTGGTCTCCTGAAGAAAGAAAAGAAGTTCCAATGGCATGACCGATGCCAAGTTGTTTTTGAGTAGATCAAGCAATATCTACAAAACCCACCCATGTTGTCGCCGCTAGAGCCGGGGAAACTGTTGATTCTGTATCTATCAGCGACCGACACAACAATGGGCTGCATGCTTGCGCAGGAATCTCAGGAGGAAGTGGAGAAAGCTATCTACTACCTGAGCAAGAAGATGCTGGAATACGAGACCCGTTACACTCCGCTGGAGGAGGTTTGTTTGGCCTTGGTATGGGCTACTAGGAAGTTGAGGCACTACCTCTTAGCTCACTCTGTAATTCTGGTTTCGAGATTAGATCCCATCAAATATCTCTTCGAGAAACCAACGCTTACAGGTAGGCTAGCCCGTTGGTTGCTTCTTCTCTCCGAATTTGATTTGACGTACATGACGCGCAAGTTTGTGAAACGAAGAGAGGTAGCAGAGTAATGGCTGAGTGCCAGATAGCTGAGGTAGATTGGTAGCAAAGCAGGTTCGAATAACTCATGACGTTCGACGAAAGAAGGCTGAAAGCACTGTATCATGTCCAGGGTTATCAATGCAGAATCGCCTGGGCTTTCAACAAGAAGGTTAAGTCCAGGAATTTGAAAGAAGAGGATTTGGTGCTCAAAGACAACCGAGCTCCCATCCACGACCCAAGGTTAAGTCCAGTCACATCACCTTTGTTCAGACTCAGCAGACCGTGATAACAGCATTAAATCAGGGAAGTGCCATGCAGGCCGAGACTAGTATTGAAACGCAGCGCCCATCTAGGGCATCAGCTTCACATCCAGCTTTGGGACCCGAGCCGAACTTTGACCCACTTCCGCCAGTTGAAGATTTGCAGTGTCCGAATCCTTGAGAAGGGTTGGCTCAAGCCCGAGTTTTCAGACGCCTGGTGCAGCCTAATGAGAAGCTTTATCCCTTGATGCTAATAACCTTGATCCGACCGTGGTGAAAATTGCGAATCTTGAGAAGCAATTCAAGAAGGCACAGGGCCTTAACTCCATTCCCGACATTGAGGATGGGCACACCGAGGCTGCCGTTCGGCTCCCAAACAGATTCAAAATGCCATATTTTGACCATTTTGACGGGTCTGGAGATCCAATGGTACATATCGGACTTTTCTTGGATGTCCTGAAGCCGATGGGTCTGACTAAGCCACAGAAACTCTCTCTGCATGGAAGCACCCTGTCGGGTGTAGCAACCACTTGGTACGCTAAGTTGGAAGATAAAGTGAAGCAAGACTAGGAAGAATTGGCTAAGGCCTTTGTCGATCAGTATTCCTACAATACCCAAGTTGAAATGACCATGCAAGAGCTTGAAACAACCCGCCAGAACCCAACAGAGCCTTTTGTGGAATTTGTTGCAAGATGGAGAGCAAAGGCAGCACAGATGACAGATTGGCCTTCCGAGAGGGATCAGGTGCAAATGATGGTGTGAAACCTCGAGCATGATATGTTGCAAAAGTTGATAGACGCTCCACTATTCACTTTCAAAAGTTTGCATGAACTGGGGGTTCAGGTCGAGAATGCGTTCAACAGTGGGATCATTTCCAGAACAAGTGAACCGACAAGGAGGGCGATTGCAGGAAGCACCAATGCTGGTAGTAGCACTATTCCCAAACCCACCGAAATCAATACAGTCGCCACAGCCGACCCTTTTGCCAATCCAAGCCTACAGACCACCGGCCCAGCCTGAGCTCAAGGCAGAACTTTCACCCCCTTCTATATGAGCCTGACTAGCACACTAAAAGTCTTGATGGAAAGAGGGTATCTCAAACCCCTCAATCCTCAACCTCTGCCTAACCCACTCCCATCCAGACATAACCCCTCCAAGTACTGTATGTACCATTAGCAGCGCGGTCATGGCACCGACCGTTGCTACCGCCTTTGTCATGAGGTTCAAAATCTCATCGACAACCGGACGATAGCTCCACCTTCAGCCCCCAATGACCAAGTACCTCAACCACATCTCAATTTGATCCACACACTGGCCGTCCCTTACGACCCCAGCGTATACATCACCCCGGCCCATCTACCCAAGCCTGAGGTGTTTATCACAGAGAGCCTGGACTTATGCGTAATGGGTGCATCTGAACCCCGATCATCTCAAACCCATGAACCCACTACTTCTGAGCTGATGAAAATGATTGAAGACCTTCAGAGAACTGTGGTAGATCTGGCCTTTGGGGTTTTGGCCCTATCATCGACCACATCACGTACCATGGAGTTTATATCTAAAGGCTCCCCAACCTTGGGACGGGCTACATTTGAAGAAGGCCAATCCCTTGGCAAAGTGGAAGCCAGTGGAAAGAACAAGGCAGGGGCAAGCATTAGTCCCCATGAACATCTTCAGTGGGATATTGAGGCTTTGAAAGCCGAAGGGCTGAACAAATAGCAAGTACTCGCAGTTGTTGCAAAAACTGTAGACGACACTTTCGCCACTCAGAATGAGAGCAGTCTGAATCAAGGGGCAAGCCGGGAGAAGGGTCGTTGCACCAGGAATGTTCCTTTCAGCTCTAAACCCTTACTCGGAAGAGATCAACAAACCCAGTCAGCGCCTACCAATCCCTTTGCTAGTGCATCCAGCAAAACTCCACAAACCTCAAAACACCCACCTCGAGACCAGAGGGTGTTCGCACCACTGTACATGTCTCTATCAGCGGCCTTGAGGGTCCTGATTAGAGAGGGGGATCTGAAACCCCTGGAGCCGCGACCACTGCCAGATAAACTTCCTCCCTCCCATGATCCGGCCAAGTACTGTGCATTTCATCAGCAAGTCAGCCATGTCACTGATAGTTGTTTCCGTCTTCGCCACGAAATACAAGATCTGATTGACAATAAGATCATCGTCGCACCAACTCAGCAAAGTCTATCGTCATTGGATCAGTGAACCTGGGGGATAATGTGATGCGATCGTGGGTTGAACCACCTGCGGGCGGCGCTCAGTTTACTTCAGATGTGGCGTATGGCACGCATAGTTTTAAGCAATGTGCGAACACTAGTTTTTGTACTTTCTGACTTGGGTATTGGGTCAGTTTTGTTATTTTGTATATGGTCAGTCTTTTTGTACTGAGTCAGTCAGGTCTGTCTTGTTGTATCGAGTCAGTCGTGTTGTGTTGGACTTGGGTGATTCCGGGGGTGTTACCTCGGATATCACTACCTTGTTTTGTGTTTGTCATTTTGCTTTCTTTTGAGTCTGTTTCTGCCGTGGAACCAGTTATGCTAACAGATTTGAATGAACAGCAGTGATTTTCGCACTCTTGTGTTTGTTTCTGCCGTGTGCTAGTTGTGCCGGGATTTGAATGAAACAGCAGTGCATTCCACCTGCTCTCTTGTGCCTTGAAATTATTGCATTGACCTAAGTTTTTCAAAACTTTTTTTGAACCCTGCGGTGAAAACGAAGAGGAAGGAATTCCTCGGGTTTTGCAAAAATTTGATCAATTGAGAGAAAGAGAGGCTTGCTAAGCCCTTAATGAATGAAACCATGCTTGTTAGTGTGAGTACTGGGAAGGATCCTGGATTGATCCAGATTGATTCTACACTGTCTTCAGCGCGAGCAACTGGTCGCTTTCTTAAAAGCTTTCAAAAAAATGTTTTATGCGGTCTTACAAAGACCTGTGTGGAATCTCTCTTGAGATTGTGTAGCCTAGGATCGCTCTCAACCTCGAGACTCCATCCCTCTTGATTTCAAAACTTGAACTTGGATTCAGAATGGTCAACGGTCAACTACAATGTAAGGCCTGTGTGGCCGGGTCAAAAGCAACCCGTGAAGTAGCGGCGACAAAGTCAGATCAAGAAGCTTGCGAAGCTAGATCGGAAGCACCCCTTTGAACTAGGGGCAAAAGAATTTCAAATGTGCTCGAAGAGTCAAAGATGAAGATCGGCAAGAATGTCAAATTCCAGAAGGGAGGAAAGAAGAAAGAATTACTGAAGGATAACCGAGTTCCTATCCACAACACTAGGGGCAAATTCAGCCCCCCCATTGGATGGACTCCTGCATCATCAATGAACAGCAGCCATTCTCCTGGATTCAGATGGCTTCGAGATCTCAGAACCATTTGACATGGACAAAGCTACACTTTTACCCTTGAGACGCTCGCTGGGCCGAAAACCCGGAAGGGCGACCCAGGCAAAAGTTAGAGCAAGAAAAAAGAAAAAGAACAAAAAAAAAAAGAAAAAAAATGCAAAGAACAAAAAAGAAATGAAGAAAAAATAAAAATTGCAAAAAAAAAGAGGAAAAAATTGAAAAGAAAAAGAAAAACAAAGCTCGCAAGGTCGAAAACTTGGAAGGGCGACCTTGGCAAAAGTTAGAGCGCAAAAAGAGAGGTTAAATACCCGAGTGTACCTTAACCTAAACTACGTAAGGCTTGATTCCCATGTTTGTGATACGTAGGCAACTTCATCCTAAAGTCCAGCCACCAACACATTCAAAGTGACTGTGTCCATGTAATGGTTTTGATCATCTTTGCTTTCTCTGTGTCCGAGAGTTCGGTTGTCATCGTCACTCTGAGGGCTGATTACAATGCGCTGCGATGCTATCCAAACAAGGGGCAACTTTCCGTTGCCATACAGTGTGCCGTGGTGCCATTCAAACAAGGGGCAACTTTCCGTTGCCGTGTAGCTCTTTTCAAGCAAGGGGCAATTTTCCTTCGGATCTGAGGTTGTGGATCTCAAGAGTAGGTTCCGTGCTTGTTGAGCATTGGCCGTTTGCAAAAATAGTTTTTGAGAATTTTTACAGAGGTTGACTAATTTTCTCGAAAAGTATTCCATTTTTCAAAACTGGACCATTTCTTGGATCTAAAAAAGGAAAATTTTCTGTGCTCATAGCCGGACTTGCATGATTCTAAATCAGAAAATTGAACAAGCATGTTAATCTAACGCTCATATTGGTCAACATTGTTTTAGTAGAAAGCCAAAACAAAAAATGGTCAAAATGATAAACTAGGGGCACAGTTGAGTCAGGTGTTCTGTCTTTTCCCCATTGTTAACATGCTTGCCAAGAAAGGCACCATACCTGCCGGAAAAAGGCACCACTAAAGCTAACCGCAAAATGGTAGAAAGCTCTCACATACTCCAAGCAACGAGGTATCAAGCCAAGTACGAAGCACGAACCGGAATGGGACAAGATATCCCATTCCCTCATCTAGGCAGATCTGATCACGTCCAAACTCCCCAGTAGAGCATCGTCAACCGATGTCAGCTACAGATTTGCTACATACCCAATTGTAGCGCAGCCCCTCTGTGGAAGAAACTCACTGTTGTGAACAAGAAGAAGAATCTAGCGGAATGCTAGGGGCAAGACCCCGCAACTTTCTATTTATCCACCAACTACCCAGGGGAGGGATAAAAAATGAGAGATTGAAGAATAGAGAGATGTGCGCTGAGAGAAAAAGTGAGAAAATTGCTTTTTTTCAAAAAAACAGAGATTGAGTGCCAGAGTGATGTGAGAATCACAAATGAGAAAATGATGGGAAACACTACCCGGAGAAACTGGCTCCTCGCGAACTGAGAGGTCTCTTGTCTTTGTAACACGTCTGTGTGTCGTGTCTTTTGTTTTGTTTATCTCAACTTTTGTTTTGAGTCTTTTTCGAGTGTTACTCGATGTGTTTAGGCCGTGTACCTTTTGTTGAGTCATAGTATGATGTGTTCAGTTGTAGGCTCAATACCCAGTTGAGAACCCTTTTCTCATTTTCAAAAAATCGTATTGTACTCAGAGTGCTGTGCTATTCTGCACATTTATGCAAAACAAGATTCTTTCTTTCATAAACCACAAGGTTCAACCCAGGTCATGTGAGAATAGTAAAACAAGGACCTATCTAAAGCTATATAGGTTCCAGACTGCAAAGCAAAAGAAAAGAGGGAAAATTTGGAGCATCTTAGTCTGTTTCAACTTCGGCAAATTCCGAGACTGCACTCCAGGTGCACCTTCTCAGGCCTCGCCATTTCTCTGGAGTATGAGTGTATCTCGACCCCAAGTGTAAGCCTGCTTCAAGTCAGAATGGCAGTCCAAGCAGCACCCGAGGGTTTCACATGCAGATGTTATCTCTCGCCAATATAAACAGGGTGTCCCCTTTTGAGCTGAGCGTATTGCCAAGTCCTCCAAAAGGTAAATCGGAGGTACCAGAGTACATGTTTGATGCCCTTCCATTACATAGAATGTGTACTTTCATATACACTTCTGTTACATGCGTGCTGCGAATCGTTATGATTCATGCATAGAATATGCTTGCTTTCGATTCTGCATAGAATATGCTTTCAATATTGCATAGAATATGCTCTTGTTTCTTGCATAGAAAATGCTCGTATCTTTTGCATAGAAAATGCACTCTTTCATACTTGCATAGAAAATGCACCTCATTTGCATAGAACATGCATTTACTCGCACTGTCTTGTGCACTTACACTTTGTATCTCACTAGCACTGTCTTGTGCATCTTGTGGTTGTATCTCACTCGCACTATTTTGTGCATTGCATATCTATCGCGCTGTTTAGTGTATCGCATTGTTTAGTGCATTTCAAATCAATCACACTGTTTAGCGTATTGCACTGTTTAGTGCATTTCAAATCAATCGCGTTGTTTAGCATATCACACTGTTTAGTGCATTTCAAATCACTCGCGCTGTTTAGCGTATCGCACTGTTTAGTGCATTTCAAATCACTCGCGCTGTTTAGCGTATCGCACTGTTTAGTGCATTTCAATCGCGATGTTTAGCGTATCACACTGTTTAGTGCATTTCAAATCACTCGCGCTGTTTAGCGTACGGCACTGTCTTGTGCATTTCAAATCACTCGCGCTTTCTTGCGCATCGCACTATTTTGTGTAGTTTATCACTCGCGCTTTCTTGCGCATCGCACTGTTTTGAGTAGTTTATCACTCGCGCTCTCTTGCGCATCGTACTATTTTGTGCAGTTTACACTCGCGCTCTTTTGCGCATCGCACTATCTTGTGCATTTCATTACATGCTCTCTCTCATCTTGCATAGAAAATGCTTGTAGCATTTGTTAGTGCATTGCATCGCACTGTTTTGTGCACCTTACTTGCATTTTGCATGCATTCTATCACGCTTTCTTGCGCACCTAACCTGTACTTGTTAGTGCGTTGCATCGCACTGTTTCGTGCATCTTCTTAGCATTGTTTTGTGCATTCACTCTTCACTCGCACTTTCTTGTGCACTCTCCAGTCTAGGAGACCTTAAATCCTCTAAAGGTGTAATTCCTTTCGTGTTTGTCATGCCCGAACAACTTCCGATGGTCTGGTATAGCCACCTGCCTGTGTTTGTGGTGAGTTCCTAAAAGACCAACTGAGACGGTGGAAACTAGAGTTTGAATGGCTCATGCCTAGAACGCAAAGGTTCGGGATTTTTGAGACTAAAGTCTGGTTTAAATACCCAGGGGTGTATCCACGGCTTGAAATCTGTATGGCAGCCCCATAGATTGAGATAGCATTTGTATGTACCTCAATTCTGGATACTGATCCAACCTAGTCTATCACCCTATTGGAGAATAGGGAAAGCTGCAGCCACAGCCAGGGAAAAAAGTAGTACCTGCAGTTTAACCAAGAAGAAGGGAAAGGTCCCCAGCAGCATGAGGTAGGTCATTGCCAATTGCCCCTGTAAGGTACCTTCGCTTTCTAGCTATTACATTGCTTTTTTTTTTTTACATTGCATTGCATGGCATAAATCCCCAATTATCAAACCGGCTTCGCATAGCGTATAAGTCCAATTTTCAAACTGGCTTCGCGTAGCATATAAGTCCAATTTTCAAACCGGATTCGCGTAGCGTATAAGCCCAATTTTCAGACCGGCTTCGCGTAGCGTATAAGTCCAATTATCAAAGTCTTCCTGCATATCATTTGCATCCTGCCCCTGAACTATGCTGGTTTGATTCCTTGCAAAGGGATACGTAGGCAGCCTGCGGGCACAACCATTTCTTTATCGGTATTTTGTTTCTTTGTCCAAGTCTTCGGCCTTGTCAAAAATGGGTCATCTCTGGGCTTCGACATTTACTCACGCCACTTCTTGACTTCCTAGTTCTGTCAAAGAGGGGCAACTGTAGACACCCCATTTTTGACCGCCCTTAAGACTTGGGCGTTACTGATGGTTTACCTGGTCGTAAAAGGTGTGCAAGGCAAAGGTTCAAATTCTTCAGCAATGAGAGAGTCAAATCCCAACTTCATACCCCTTTTGAACCAAAACAATCTTGATCAAAAGATTTTAGATCTTAAAATCCTCTCTTTCGAAATGTTTTGAAAATAAAGTTCCTATGATGTTCCAACGCTCGCATTTCGATAAATGTTGCGATTTTCGGTAAACTGAGCAAGGACAAAGTGGAGATGAATGAAAGAGAGATGAAATCTTTGAAAAATCTTTCAAAACACTTTGTTTAGGGGTTTGGAGTTGAAGAAAAGAGGAAAGGAGAGGAGAAAACTAGTTTGGGAGAAGTTCGGCATGAATCCGGGTAGGAGAGAGTCGAGCAGCCCTCGCTGAATCGAGCTTATTCATTTGCATACTTGGATTTTAGCTATGAGGCCACCACCGTTGGAAAGCTTACTTCTAGGGCTTCATTTTTCACTCAAGAATCTCCTAAAGCCAAGTCTGGGTGGGGGAGATATGATTGATTGAAGTAGGGCATCACTCCGGTTGGACCGAATCTGCATGGCTTCACCAAAAAGGGCATAACTTTTTGCACAGGAGGAATTTTAATGCAAGGTTGCACCATTGGAAAGATAACTTCCGGGGATTCAATTTGGACACCCACCAGCTACTTTTTGGGCTTGGCAGCCACCTACCGGCCAACAATTTAGCCGACCGGTCAGTCAAAAAGCCGACCGACCAAGTAAGTAGCCGACCGACCATTTATTTGGCCGATGGCCTCCTTTCTGGCTGGTACCACCTTTTTGACTCTTGCAGGCATGGTGCATGCCAGTTGTACCAGTTGTGCCAGTTGGGGTGCACAGACCCTGGCCCTATACGCATATGTAGCTGTTTTGACCTCTTTGCACCCTTTTTTATCCAAACTTCCTCTAGAAGATTGCACCCTTTGCTCAAGCTTCTTGAGGAAGCTTGACCCTTTGTCTTAGCTTCCTAAAGAAGCTTGAACCGTTGGGTTAGCTTCTCTTGGAAGCTTGGCCTCTTTGACCCTTCTTTTATTAGCTTCTTTAAAAAGCTTAGAGCCATTCCCTTATCTATATAAAGAGACCCTCCTCCTCCTTTGTTTGGGTTCAGCAAAAAACCAGACCTTATATCTGATATATGATATATATCTCCCTCTCTCTCTATATCTCCCTCTCTCTTTACATTTGGGTGTGTTAGAGGGTTCAAAAGGGTCTTGTTCTTGGCCCATTGCACTACACCTCATAGCCTACCACCTCCACCATCCATTCAAGTGCCTTGAAGATGATTTTTAGAGGTTGGGAGCTCACTTTCTTGGTCCAGAGTTGGCTGCATTGCTGTGCTACAAGGGTAAGCCTCTATTTCCCCCATTTTCCCATTATTTTGCTCCATTGCTCAGCCCTATTTGCAAGAATTTTTGGAGTTCGACATAAACTAGAAAAAGTTTTATTTTGATCTTCTAAACATGTTTGTTTAAGGACTCTTTTCTGTTTGGGGTCATCTTCCCCCTTACCTGCTTCATTCCTTCATGTTTAGGGGTATGCATTAGAGCATTGGTGATGGCGTTACTTTGGCGTCTTAGCCACTGAAATCCAGTGGATTTTCAATGGCTTAGATGTGTTTTTAAGCATCAAAATTAGAGAGGGGTGACCCTCTCACCCCTTGTTCTCTTTACTAGCATTGTTGGCCTTCCAAAGGAGCTCCATTTTGCATGTTGTGAAGTCACATTTCAGGCCCTATTTTGTGAGTTTCGAGGTCTTCCTTGACTCTATTCAGAGCCCTTTTGGCCATATTTTATGTCTATGATGCATGTGTAGAACAATCTTATTCAAGGCCTTTCAAAGGGACATTTCATTGCATGCTTCCTAGACCAATTTCAGGGCCTATTTGGTGGGTTTTAGGGCTGTCATAACTTCTTTCCAGAGATGGTTTTGCCCTTTTGTTTGTCTATCATGTATGTGTAGAGCAACCCCTTGCATGGTTTTCCAAAGGGGCTCATCATTCTTGCATGTGTTGACTGAGTTTCAGTGGATATTTGGGCATATTTTGACATGTTTTGTTCACTGTTTTTGGCTGGTTTGGTGAGATTTCATATGCTTCATATAGGTGTGGTATAAACCATGCTTACTAGCCAATCTTGCATATTGTTTTAGCCCTGCATGTTAGCACTTTTTGGCCATGCTTTAAACTAGTATTGTGCATATTTTGGGACTGCCTTGGCTCTGTCTTTGTGCATCATGGTCAAATAATGCTTGCTTTGCATAGTTATAGTTCAATACATATGCCTAGTTTTGAGTTTCGGGGGCTATTTCATGCATTGGGTGGCATATTCGCATGTTTCGGGACCATTGAGCATCACACTTCAGTGCTGGAACATATGCCATTGTATGCCATAATTCATCCTTTCAATGCCTTTGTGGAGTTGTGTTTTGTGCCTTAGACTCGGGGCCATTGCATTGTGCATGTTTGCATGCAGCTTGGTTGCCTCATTTTCATCACATGGCTACTGATTTTGGCATGCTTGCGAGCTATCCATGTTAGTTTAAGTCCATCATCGCATGTTGTTACATGCCATGTTTGCTTACATGTTTAGGTTGCGCGCCTAGTATACATTGCTCATTTGCATGTTCATGTTGCATACTTAGCCTCCATGCCTAGGTTGCATTTCATTGAGCATGCATCCCTTGCCTCTTGATCAATCATGATAAGGGTTGGGGCCCTTTGATGTGTTTTGCGCTTGCATTTCATTTGATATCAAAGTTGCACACTTGGCTTTTGGGCCATCATGCATTGAAATGTATGATTGATGGCCCGAGGGTCGGGGGCCATACTCCCTTGAGTCCATTGCATGATAGGGAGTGTGGCCATGCATACATTTGCTTGAAAATTCCATGCCATACACTGCTTGCCCTCTGCTGCTGTCAACTGCAGGATTCTACAGGAAGAAATAGCCAGCCAGCCACCTACAGTACCGACCGACCATCGGTGGCTGACTGCCTCTTGATCAATCATGATAGGGGTTAGGGCCCTTTGATGTGTTTTGCGCTTGCATTTCATTTGATATCAAAGTTGCACACTTGGCTTTTGGGCCATCATGCATTGAAATGTATGATTGATGGCCCGAGGGTCGGGGGCCATACTCCCTTGAGTCCATTGCATGATAGGGAGTGTGGCAATGCATACATTTGCTTGAAAATTCCATGACATACACTGCTTGCCCTCTGCTGCTATCGACTGTAGGTTTCAACAGGAAGAATTGGCCGACCGGCAGTGTTGGGTGCCGACCGGCAAAACATGTTTGGCCGAGAGCATAAGATTTGGCCGATAATCCCATTCCCATGGCCGGTGGCATTTTGTTCTGGCCGGTGACACTCCAGAGCACTCAGGGAGTGATTCAAAGCAGTTCTGGAAATTTATGTGATCCTCAGAGGGGTAAGGTAATGTAACAGAGGCAACAGTGCTATGGCAGCAAGTTTCCGAGCAGGGCGAGTCAAGCATACATCATTCGCGCATTCCGAGGCAGAGCTGCGGCAGTCTCTTTAAGCTTCACATTTAGTTTATTTTGTAATTAATTTGTTAATTAATTAAGGGTCTGTAATAATTAATTAGCTATGATAGTTGATTCATTATTCGGACTGTATTATTCTTTTGGTCCCTCCGAGTGAGGGCGTATTTGTAATAAGTGTGCGTGAGTGTGTGCATGTCTTCCAATCCCACGTCTTTCTTCCCTTTTATTTGTCCGCCTATGATGGTTAGACTAGGGCATATTTAAAATTAGCATACCTTATGCTATGCATGCGTGCATCCATACATTTGTCTTACATGCACCGGGCTCGGCGCATCAAACTAACTGCATTTGTATTTCAATTCCAAAGTTGAATACATGTTAGTTGTAGCATCACCACATGCCATCTTAGAATAGCCGAGCCTATTGTAGCTGCATCTTGTATGTGTTGCATTAGCCCTCTTAACATGAGCTAGGATCATGCATTGATTACTAACTAGCTTTTGTTTTGGCTCGGAGTACTAGGTAAGCTTTTATACTTTAGTATCTTGCATGAGTGTGAGTGTTTGCCATGACAGCATACTTACCATGAGGCTAGCTGCTTATGTGATATAACTGCTTGAGTGCCTGTGGATGGAGGTTGAATTACCTAAATTAGAATAATGCACTAAAACTGTGAGTTTTAAGCCCACTGGATAGTGGCAAAACCATCTTTTCTGAAGCCCATTTGAGCGTGGGAAAATCTGCATTTTAGCCTACTTGCGAGTAGCAAACCATTTTCAGAACAAACATGAAATGTTTTGTTCCAATTTAGGCGATTTGGTCTATACTTGTTTGCTGTGCGCATAACATAGTAATTCTAGCCTAATAACCGAAATAAGAGCATATAATGTTTTCAAAACAAGATATCATGGTTAGTAGAGGCCGATCTTTGATCGGGCGAGCGGGGGTGCTCATAGCTGACCTTCCCCAATCGTACCCAAGTTCCCGAGCCGAGGTAACTTTGGTGGTGACGGACACGTGGCCTTCGGCACAGAGTCAGGGTTTCCTAAATTCCACCAAAATAAAATATTTAGGTGTCGACTCTGTATCTGGCAAAGCAGTCCATGTTAGGCACTTCTTTTCTAAAAATCTGTTTTCTCAAAACGATTTGCCGGATTTGGACTCTTTGGTTCAGATTAAGAACCGTGACAATTCAAGTCCGAACTGTTGCATGGGGCCCACGGGCGCGTCTACAGGCATGCACTGCTCTCGTTCATGGATGGGTTTTCGGGCTATAACCAGATTTTGATGGCACCCAAAGATAGGGAGAAAACTGCTTTCACTACCCCATGGGCAACCTACTGCTATAAGGTGATGCCGTTCAGTTTGAAGAATGCTGGGGCTACATATCAACAGGTTGCAACCGCAATTTTGCACGATACGATCGACAAAGAGGTCGAGGTGTACGTGGACGACATGATTGTCAAGTCCAAGGAAAGAGAGGCCACTACATCCCTTAAAGAAATTTTTCCAACGGATCAGAGAGTATCGATTGCAACTGAATCCTCATAAATGTACTTTTGGTGTTACAGCAGGGAAAATACTGGGGTTCTTGATCACACAAAGGGGCATCGAGGTCGATCCTTCCAAAATCAATGCCATCTTAGAAATGCCACCACCATGGACTGAAAAGGAGGTGCGAGGCTTTCTGGGTAAAGTATAATTCATAAAACGGTTTATTGCAAAATTAACCTTGACTTGTGAACCACTGTTTGGTCTTCTGAAGAAAGGAAAGAAGTTCAAATAGAATGACCGATGCCAAGTTGCTTTTGAGTAGATCAAGCAATATCTACAAAACCCACCCATGTTGTCGTTGCCAGAGCCGGGGAAACTGTTGATTCTGTATCTATCAGCGACCAACACAACAATGGGCTGCATGCTTGCGAGGAATCTGAGGATGAAATGGAGAATGCTATCTACTACCTGAGCAAGAAGATGCTAGAATACGAGACCCGTTACACTCCGCTGGAGGAGGTTTGTTTGGCCTTGGTATGGGCTACTAGGAAGTTGAGGCACTACCTGTTAGCTCACTCTGTAATTCCGGTTTCAAGATTAGATCCCATCAAATATCTCTTGGAGAAACCAATGCTTACAAGTAAGCTAGCCCGTTGGTTGCTTCTCCTCTCCAAATTTGATCTGACGTACATGACGCGCAAGTTTGTGAAACGAAGAGAGGTAGCAGAGTAATGGCTGAGTGCCAGATAGCTGAGGCAGATTGGTAGCAAAGCAAATTCGAATAACTCATGATGTTCGACGAAAGAAGGCTGAAAGCACTGTATCACGTCTAGGGTTATCAATGCAGAATCGCCTGGGCTTTCAACAAGAAGGTTAAGTCCAGGAATTTGAAAGAAGGGGATTTGGTGCTCAAAGACAACCGAGCTCCCATCCACGACCCTAGGGGCAAGTTCATACCTAATTGGACTGGTCCCTACATCATCAAGTCTATCTGGTCGGGTGCAGCTGTCGTTCTTATGGACCTAGATGGCCTAGAGTTCTCCCAACCGATCAACATGGACAAGTTGAAGAAATAGTATCCCTGAGTGGCTTGCTAGGCTGAAAACCTGAACGGGCGACCTAGGCAAAAATTAGAGCATGAAAAATTTGAAATGAGAAAAACTAAGCTCGCAAGGTTGAAAACCCAGAAGAGGCGGCCTTGGCAAAAGTTAGAGCGCAAAAAGAAGAGTGTTAATACACGAGTGAACCTGAACCGAACTACGTAAGGTTTGATATCTTTGGGATACGTAGGCAACTTCATTCTGAAGTCCAGCCATAAACACTTCCAAATCAGCTCTGTCCATGTGATTTTTGTTGGTCATCTTTTTCTCCTCTGCATTCAAGAGCTCGGTTGTGATCTCCAGTGCAGTGCTATTTAGACAAGGGGCAACTTTCTAGTTGATGGATCCGGGGTTGTATATCTCAAGGATAGATCTCAGGCGTGTCCAGTTATGATCCATATCGAAAATGGTTTTGAAAAGTTTTAATAAAAGTTGATTTTGTTCAAATTAATATTTTTACAACTTAGACTATTTTTGGATTAAAGGAAAATTTTTAGTACCCACAACCTTCAATTTCATGATTTCAAAACAGAGTTCTCCGACTCTTGATACAAATTGAAGTTGCTTTTTATTACATTCAAAAAGAAAACTTGAAAATACAGATTATAGCAATAAACTTGGGGCATAGTCAGGTGTTCCTGCGCCCCCTCCTAGAGCTTTTGGAAGCTTCAGATGCCAAAGTAGGCCCGGTTTGTGCCTCATCTTCAAGCCAAGCTATGCGTTCGCCAGAAAGGGCACAACTGAAAGTGGAAGCGGGGGCCAGAAGTTCTCTAGTCCTCCATGCAATGGAATACCGAGCTAACTGTGAGCCTCAGATTGAAAATGAAGCTGGGTACTCTATCCCCTCTTCTGGGCAAGTATGGTCATGGCCGAACTGACGCCTGAATCAGAACGGGAAGTAAAAGACACAGTGTGTCATCCAACCAGCTGAATGCCAGGCTGCTGGGATATGTTGTAGCTCATCTCAGGTAGATCAAACCAGGGATAACGCCAAGTGATGTCAACAGAAGACCTGTTGCACATCCAGTGGCACGACCCCCCCTCGTTCGAAAAGTTACTAGCCGGAGGCAAAAGAAATAGCTGCGTGCTGAATATACAGGACAAGCATCCACTACTTTCAATTTCTCAATCAGCCATACCTGGGGAGGCATGAAAAATAAGAGATATTAAAGAATAGAGAGGTATACGAGGAGAGAAAAGTGAGAAAAGGGTTTTGAGAGAAAAACAGAACCTAAGGGCCGAGTGATGTGAGAAACACATGTGAGAAGGGTGGGAAACATTACCTGCAAGAGTAGTAGACTCCCAGCAAACTTGGTTGTTTCCCGGCGGTGGAAGGCATCCAAGCCCATCAAAATCTTGGCTAGTGTCAACCGATACACCTTTTGCCCTCTTTCAAGCCCTGGGAAACTTCAATTAGGCGAATGCTAGACCCTCCAAAGCCAGGGGTAAACAAAAAATGGGCTAACATACACAAGCAGAGGGCATGTTGCCGAAAACTTTGCCAAAAGTGGTCACCGCGGTAGCCGGCGTCGAAAAATCGATGAATCAAGTTGGGGATGTCTAACTCCCTATTGTGGACCAAAGATCGGGCATCTTGTAAAGTGAGCCCACACAATCTTCCCAAAGCTTGGATGTGGCCAAAACGAGACTGGGGCAAGATTTCCTCGTCACGCTTGGACTCCATCAAAGCTTGAAACTCTTCAATTGTGAGACACAACTCTTGTCCGCCAAAGCTAAATACGTGTGTAACTGGATTCCAACATCTAGCCGCGGCATGGAGGAATGGAAAACAGAGCGGAGAACGGCTCAGCGAGAATAGTGTATTTAGCCTGAAATCCCAAAAGTTCAACTTTTCTAAGCCATCCAAGTTCACAATCCAAGTTGAGAGTTTTTTGGCAAAGAATGGCTCCATTTGGGGCAAAAACAAAGCTGAAATGAAGAAACCACGAAGCTGGAGCTTTTGTAGAAGATAAGGCACTAAGTGGAGGATAAGTGGTAGCAATCTGGGGGTTTTCAAAATTTATGGCCAACTGGCCAGTTCAACTAGCCGACCGGCCACCTTTACTAGCTGACCGGCCACTTTAAGTGGCCGACAGTGATCCTAAGTGGCCGACAGCCACTTCTTGTCTCCAGCAGAGAGCCTTTAGCCTTCCTGTGTGCTGAGGATGCTAAAAACCTGAGTTTGATTCTACATCGGATGCGTCTTGCTATTTTATTCAACAGTTGCAGTCGTTTTGTTTCTCGAGTTGTTGTAATTTGTTATCAAGTTTGTTGCAAGTCGTTTATCGAGTTATTGTTGTTTTGTTTATCGAGTTGTTCTTTAAGTTGTCTTATTTTTTTATTTTGTTTGTTGTGTCGGTTCACTACCTGACTTTGCAATACACGAATGTCTACTTTTCATCAATCTTATTTTCGTGTAAAATGGTGTGATGTGATGCTCGAAATACAAATGTAACACTTTTTCAATCAAAAAGCTGTTTTCAATCCATCATGATTTCTTTTACAAAAGTACAAGTTTTAAAGAAAATAAAATTGCATAAGGCTATACAATGTGCTAACACTGCTAGCAAAAAGAGAAATAAAGCAAAAAACATCTAAATCAGTGCCGCCCAGCTCAGGATTGAGAAGCCCTCTTCATTCTCTTCCTCGATTGAGTAGACTCTGCACCATCAACATAGGCGCCATCGTCCGAATCTGAGCCCGAGTCGGAACCAGAGTCACCTGTGCTCCTATCCTTGGAGTCCTCCTCGTCATCGTCGCGACCCTCGAAACCTAAGCTAGTGTCGTCACCCGTCGATGGCTCTGACAGAGGACTCGCTGGCTCCTCCTCCTCACTGGACTCGTCATCATCATCGCGCGTGACAGGCTCCCGACGTCTCCCTCGGCTATGTGTCGGAATCTCTCTCTCTGCCGCTCGAGAAGGCTCTGAGGGTCCTATCTGCAAGGGTGTGACCTGGAAAGATAGTTTGAATTTATCAGCAAGTATCAAGTGCAAGTGCGGTATGCAGAGTATATGCAGAAATCAGATACAGTATGTGCATGCAGTGTGTCGTATCAGATGTGATCTATACATACAATGCATTAGTGCAATGAGGTGTCAGTTTCAGTGTATCAGCAGAAGTATGATAAATGCAAGAAAATTGAAAAATTATTAGAATCCCGTGGGAGGTCAGCATCATCTCTCTCCTCAAGATCATGCCCTCAAATGAGGCCATCACCTGGAGTGACCCCTCGACATACTCTACGGAGGGCTGCAAATGCAAGTTGAAATCATGAGTGCATGAGTGAGTAAGAATCTGAGTGAAACTAAAATGAATGAAAGATGTAAAGTATACCGGTGGTGCGCCGGGTGTCCTGACATATCGGTGATCAGGCAATGGGGGCTCAAGCGGAATCTGATAAGGCACTCCAGAGAGCCGTCAACTGGTCAGCTCAGTCGGGGGATCAGGCCATCCAACATACTGCCTAGTAGAAGGCATCCCTCTAGTCTCACCCCCGGTGCCCGAGCCCTGCTGGTCGAAGGGACATCTACTACCCGGGCCTTGCTCGTCGAGGGAGCGCCTACTGTCCGAGCCCTACTCGACGAAGCAATATCAGTTATCCTCCCCGTAGGAGCACGAACGCCTGCCAATGGATGCATGAGGTACGCCTGGATGTAGGTCGTGTAGCCCCCTTCCCTAATGAATCGGTCTGCGTCTGCGCCTCGTATGATGTCAGTAAGATTCTGAGGGGAGAGGCTCTCTGTGTCCCGCTTAGACAGTGGAGGTGGCAAAGGAACTGACTGTAATGGCAAGCCTAATGTCTGGCGCATGAAGCACTCACCTAAGAACCAGGCTCGGCCCACGGGTCCCTCGAGCACAAGCCGATATTGGGAGGCGCCCCGAGCTCCAGCAAAATGAAATCGGGCAAACTCTGGCATCGCCGCCCAAGGCTACCATGTGATATGCAGTCGGCAAGTGCATAGACTGATAAGTTCCCATTTAGATATGCAAAGTGAATTGAAGATGAAAGCAAGAAAAACTATGAGTTTTGAATTACCTCTGTCGTCCTCATGTGTCCAAGTACTAGCACAAGTATGGCAGGGTCTCCCGGGCCCTCGGATGGCACCGACCGTCATATCGATGCGAGTAGGGTGCCTTGGGTGGCGTCTCAACCTCTAGCTCAGGAGCAAGTGCTAGGAAGTAGGCGTATACCCATAGCTGTGAAAAGCAAGAGGGTGGCAGTAAGAATACAGATAAATACAGATAATGCAGAAAGCAAAGTGTGGCACAGTGTATAGAAAATACAAGTGCAGAGCAGAGTATGTATGCAATGTCCAAAAAATGCAGAATGTAGAAAGTGCAGAATGCAGAAAGTGCAGAAAGCGAATTGTGTATTCTGTGCAGTGTGGAGTGTACAGAATGTACAACGCAGAAAGCACATCAGAAATGAAAAGCTGAAAAGTAAAGCATACCTCCCAGGATCTCAAGTAGCCGCCTACTCTGTTCCCGCTCCTGCAAAAGGTCGAGCTCATATAACCGTAGAGGGTAGCAAGGCCAGCGCCTCCCCAATCATAGTGCCGAACTTGGGATAGGTCCACCAAGGTGCTTAGAAGATATAGTCCAACAGTGTTCCCCCTGTCGGCGAACAAAGTAGTGCCGAAGAGGAACATAAGGAAACCTCGAGCATATTGCTCTGTTGCCTCGATCGTCTCAGGCTCTCCCCCTCTGAAGTGGTCAGTAAACCAAGTGTACAGGACCAATCATGATGAGCGAAAAATAGGTGGATGTGCTCCCAACAGATTGGTCCAAGAAGCCTCCCACTCGCCCATGTCAGAGTCATACGGGATCGGCTGGCCTCCCACCTCAAGGCCTGCCAGCATGGTAAAGTCATACGGGGTCATGGTTGTGTCCCCGGTGGTAGAGAAATGGAAGGAGTTCGTGGTGTCCCACCATCTCTATACCAGTGCTCCTAATAGGTTCTTGCTCGCCATGAGATGCGAGAGCCCCATGTAGAACAAGCCAAACCCCGCCTCGTTAATAATCTGGCACACGCCGTCAAGGAGCTCCATGTACCGCTCTCTCGCCGCGGTGGACCTGTACCCGTAGGTGAAACAGGAGTCAACCTGTGTAGATGAGCAGAAATACAGTGTGTGAAAATGTTCGGGAAGAGCAGAAATACAGTGTTGAATATGTTCAGAATGAGCAAATGAAATACAGTGCAAAAGTGTGAGCTATGTAAGAAATGTAAAGTATATCGCAGGAAATATAAGAGTACAATGTGTACCTTAGAGGCGCTGTGGGATAAATGGGACTCAAGCTCCCATAGTAAATGATCTGCGGACGTGCGCCGTGCAAATCCAGTGAAGTGGCGCACCGTGCTAGGTGGTAGCACATGTACCTCGAGATGGTACGTCACTGGGTCGAATGGCCAGACTCTCGGCAGCAATGGAATGTGCCCGGGCTCCTCCTCCATCCTCGAAGAACCCCCATCATGTGGCGCGTCGTCTGTCATCTGAAAAGAAGGTGAAAAAATGAGCAAAATGGACAAAAAGTCAACAAAAATCAACTCTCGAGAAGAGAAAAAGTCAAAAAAGTCAAAGCCTGGGAAAAGGTGCTAAACTCAAGATCAAACTTGTGGAAAACATACCTCAAATGGTGAAAATTGAGAAAGAAGCTCCGAAAACAACTTTTGATCGGTTCAAAGCGGAGGAAACTAAAGGGTTTTAGCGAATCAACTTCACGAGGGGCGTTGGAAAATGTGTGTGGAGTACAGATCTGAGAGGAAAAAGGTTCTAGAGACAAGGAGGAAAGGATTTTGGCACTGTGGGTGTGAGAAAAAGTGATTTGGGGTTGTGTTTTTAAAGTTCCCCGTGTAAAAAACCAAAACTACCCCAAATTTCCTCAACTGGCTGACCGGCCAGTTTTTATGGCCGACCAGCCATTAAGGTGGCCGGCAGATATGGCAAGTGGCCGGCAATGATTTATGGCGGCCGACAAGTGTCCGGTATTCCCCCTGTGTGTTTTCAGACTGTTTTGAGTCCTTGGCCCTTGAGAAAGTGCAAGAAAAGTCCACTTTTCAGCTCAAAGTGTCTCTACAAAAGTTCAACTCATGTCTTCGATGCGTGGCTCATCGTCAGCTAGCATGCATGAGGTGTATCCTTTTTGAAATACATTGTAACTCCTCCGAGAGGTAAATTGAAAGCTGCAACTGAATCGATGTTTCGCATTAAACGTGCTATATGTGGGAGTCGGATTGTATTAGACCCATAGGGACGGATGTGAGTCCGGTCTGAAACGTAACCTCTATTCGGCATATACCCCAGCCAATCAAGGAGTCAAATAAAATAACCAGTATCCCAGCCAGTAGAACAGACGCTGAGTAGAGGTACATGTGACAGAACAAGGATGGGCCCAGCCTAAAGGCCCAAAGAAAATACTATAAATACGAGATCACCCATCAAAGAAAGGTATGTGAGAATTATTACACTTTACTTAAAATATAAGTAATTCAGATATTAGAGACTGACTTGCCCATCGGAGTGCTAATTCCGACACCCCCGATCGGAGTGTTTATTCCTTTTCAGGTGACTAGAAGAGGATCACTAGTGTCTTCTTGGATCAGAAGAGTATTCCTAAACCACTTCTCCACAATTGGCGCCGTCTGTAAGAATACTCAAATATATCCATGGCAGGCGTAACAGAAGATCCTCCAATAGTCACTGATGAAACGACGCAGAAAGACGACCTCACTCCAACAAACATGCTTGGACTGGAGACTATCGCCGCAAGATGTGCCTTGAACTTCGCCTCACCCTCGACTTCGGAGCATGAGACAATGCAGGCGATCATGGAACAAGCAAAGCAAAATGAACAGAGGTTGGAGAACATGATCGCTGAGAACAAACGTCTTTGTGAAGATTTGGCCTTGGAAGTGGCGAAGTACAAACAAGCTGTACGCCTAAATCCGGAACTATCTCCGAAGGCAGGTGGTCGACGACCTCGACCCTTACAAGGCGACACTGATAGCGACTCTGACTCGTTATCCCCGGAGCCCAGGAAGAAGGGACGACCTGAAACCACTAGTTCTTCTGAAGAAAGTCCCCGTATAAGGCACAAGCGAAGAAGGAACAGCTGAGACGAAGATCAACACGATCCCTTCATACGACGGATTGGAAAGGCAGTACTACCCAAGAAATTCAAAGCGCCGTCATTCACCTTGTACGACGGCAAATCAGACCCCACCGACCACATCCGTTACTACAAGCAAGCCATGACATTACATGCAGACGACAAGGTCCTCATGTGCCGAATATTTCCCAGCAGTTTGGGACCATTGGCTGTCAGGTGGTATTATAAACTGGAGCCGGCTTCGATCAAAACCTTCCACCAATTACAAAAATCCTTCAGGGCCAGATTCATCACCAATGAGGTCCAGCCGAAACAAGCCGACTCTCTCTGGGCAATGCAAATCCTGCCAGGAGAAACACTAAGAACATATTCGGCGCGATATTGGGAATGCTTTAATCTTGTTGATGACGCTTGCAATGACTCCATGGCCATCACCGCCTTCAAAATGGGATAACATCCAGATAGTGCCCTTCGCAGCGGCGATAATAAATTGCGTTGGTAAAGGTCTACTTTTCCCAACGAAATTGATCACTGTGTCGCCAAAAATATACTTTTGGCTACGAAAAATTGACGTTGCGGCCAAAAGTAGTCACCAAAAGTGCAATTTCTTATAGTGTCATGAGACCAGGCTGCCAGGTTTTGTCTAATGCTTATACCTACCTCTATGTACATATGCTGTAATGCAACTTGTGGGGGCTGGATAATTAGAAGAATCAAAAGCATACTCTAGAAGACAGATATTACTCGGCTCTTTCCTGCACGATCAGGAAACCGAATAAAATAGATAAGCTGAGTAGATACTGAACTATGGAGCCGAGTAAATAAAAGGATAATGAGTGAAAAGTGGACCTGGCCCTGAGGCCCAGGGAACGAGCATAAATAAAGGAACAATAGACTAAGAAGGACATGTGAGAATTGTTGTGCTTAACTTAGAATATAAGTAATCTTGAAAGTTGAGACTGACTTGTCCGTCGGAGTGCTAATTCCGGCACCTCCGACCGGAGCGTTTATTCATTTTCAGGTGACTATCAGTGGATCACGAGCGTCCTCCAGGATCAGAAGAGTATTTCCAAACCACTTCTCCACAATTGGCGCCGTCTGTGGGAATACTCAAGCATATCCATGGCGGGCATGACGGAGGATCCTCCAATAGTCACTGATGAAACCACGCAGAGAGACGACCTCACTCCACCAAACATGCTTAGACCAGACACCATCCCCGTAAGACGCGCTCTGAATTTCGCCTCACCCTCGACTCCAGAGGATGAAGCATTGCAAGCAATCATGGAACAGGCAGAGCAAAACGAACAAAGGTTGGAGAATATGGTCGCAGAAAACGAACGTCTTCGTGAAGATTTGGCCTTAGAAGTGGCGAAGTCCAAACAAGCTGTACGTCTAAATTCGGAATGACCTCCGAAGGCAGGTGGTCTACGACCTCGAGCCTGATAGGACGACACTAATAGCGACTTCGACTCATTATCCCTGGAGCCCAGGAAGAAGGGGCAACCTAAAACTACCAGTTCTTTTGAAGAAAGTCCCCGTATAAGGCACAAGCGAAGGAGGAACAGTTTGGACGAAGATCAACACGATCCATTCGTACGACGGATTGCAAAGGCAGTCCTACCCAAGAAATTCAAAGCACCGTCATTCACCATTTACGACGGCAAGTCAGACCCCACCGACCACATCTGCCACTACAAGTAAGCCATGACGTTGCCTGCAGACGACGAGGCCCTCATGTGCTGAATATTTTCCAGCAATTTGGGACCGTTGGCTGTCAGGTGGTATTATAAATTGGAGCCGGCTTCGATCAAAACCTTCCACCAATTACAGAAATCCTTCAGGGCCAGATTCATCACTAACGAGGTCCAGCCGAAACAAGCCGACTATCTCTAGGCAATACAAATTCTGCCAGGTGAAACACTAAGAGCATATTCGGCGCGATATTGGGAATGCTTTAATCTTGTTGATGACGCTTGCAACGACTCCATGGCCATCACCGCCTTCAAAATAGGATTACATCTAGATAGTGCCCTCCGCAGTTCCTTGACTAGAAGACCCCCTAAGACAGTCTGGGGGTTGATAAAGAAAGTAGAGGAATACTGCAAAGTGGAAGATGACGCCTTGCGGGTTAAAGCCGAACGCATGGCTAACAAAACGGCCCCTCCTGAAATTGCTTAGCCAATAAGTTCCGCACCACCTCAGAGCCCCGAACCACGACAGCGGGCTAAACGAGACAAGAAACGGGATTCTCGCCGATCAAGCGATCAATGCTCACACTGAGCAAATGAGCAACTGCAAGTTGAAAGTAAGCGCACAAAGCGCGCCGACAAGAAATACATGGAGCTGTCAGAGTCAATCAGCTCAGTTATGTCTGAAATCCAACATCTTCCGTTCTTCAAATGGTCGTCCAAAATGGTGGGACCTCCTGACACAAGAAGACGGGATAGGCGGTGCGAATATCACAAAGATCACGGCCATGATACAGACAGTTGCCATGCTTTGAAGGACCACCTTGAGAAATTAGTGCAAGATGGTCGGCTCTAGCAACATGTCCAAAAGAGCGCAATCAAAATAGTTTCCCTTCGGCAGGATTCACCTCCGCTCGGCGTCATTCATATGATATACAGCCTTCCAATGCCTCTTACCATACACATCATTCAATCAGCCCCCCAGAAGCAATGCACACCAACGAAACGGCCCCACGAAGCTCCGAGGATTATCTTCGACGATTCCGATCTTATCGGCATAACACTCCCCCACATTGATCCATTGGTCATTGAACTACACGTAAACCAATTTACCATTAAACGCGTCCTCATAGACCAGGGGAGCACTTCAGAGGTTATGTATTCTGAGACCTTCATCAAACTCGGCTTCAACGAATCAGACCAGTCTCCGTTTGGCTTCACCGTAAATCCAGAGTACCTGTTGGGGAAAATCACATTACCCGTTCGTACGGGCTCCCAAACAGTGGATGTGGAATTCTTGGTCGTCAAGCTCCCTTCGCCGTAAAATCTCATCATGGGGCGAACTTGGTTGCATACTATTCAGGCCATGCCAAGCACCTATCATCAGCTGCTACGCTTCCCGACCGAACACGACATTGAGCAAATTCGTGGTTCCCAGCAATCCGCACAAGCATGTTGTCTCCTTTCTGGAAAGACACCAACGGAGCTGCAGGTCAACTCCACAGAAGTGCCGAATCGAAACAGCCTCAACGATGTCAGATGGATCCCTAGCGAAAAGCCACGGAAGCCCTAGGCGATACCAGCAGCAGCTTGCCAAGTCGTATAATCAGCGTGTTCAGCTGCACCGCTACACACCGGGAGAGTTAATCCTGAAGGTACATCCAGATAACAAGAAACCGGTTGATGAAAAATTGGGTCCTAACTGAGACGGCCATTATCGGATAGATTCCATATCGGCTCAGAAATATGTCAAGAAGGAGTCTGCCATGGCCCTGGAACTCGACGCACTTGAGAAAATTTTGTCATTAAACCCAACATGTGGGGAATGATCCTAGTTCTAAATGATTCGCCATGTACACGTTCCACTTTCGTAATGCAAGGATTCTTGTTGAAAAAATTGTAATCCCACCCACTGCGAAATCTAGTTAAAAAGTGCTCCGACGAAAAAAGCCTCCGAATTCATAGCTCCCTCGGCGCATGACGCCTTTGGGCTGAAAAAGCCTCCGAATTCGGAGCACCCTTCGTGGATATCACGATTGGCCAAAAAGTCTCCGGATTCGGAGCCCCATCGGTGCATGACACCTTTGAATCGAAAAAGCCTCCGGATTCGGAGCGCCCTTCGTAGATATCACGATTGGCCAAAAAGCCTCCGGATTTAGAGCCCCCTCGACGCATGACGCCTTTGGGCCGAAAAAGCCTCTGGATTCGGAGCGCCCTTCGTGGATATCATCATTGGCCAAAAATCCTCCGGATTTGGAGCCTCCTCAGCACATGACGCCTTTGGGCCGAAAAAGCCTCCGGATTCGGAGCGCCCTTCGTGGATATTGCGATTGGCTAAAAAGTCTCCGAATTCGAAGCCCCGTTGACGCATGACGCCTTTGGGTCGAAAAAGCCTCCAGATTCGGAGTCCCCTCGGAGCATGACGCCGTTGGGCCAAAAAAGCCTCTGGATACCTAGCGCCCTTCGTGGATATCACGATTGGCCAAAAAGCCTCCGGATTCAGAGCCCCCTCGGCGCATGACGCCTTTGGGCCGAAAATGCCTCCGGATTCGGAGCGCCCTTCATGGATATCACGATTGGCCAAAAAGCCTCTGGATTCGGAGCCCCCTCGGCTCATGACGCCTTTGGGCCGAAAAACCCTCTGGATTCGGAGCGCCCTTCATGGATATCACGATTGGCTAAAAAGCCTCCGGATTCGGAGCCCCCTCGGCGCATGACGCCTTTGGGCCGAAAAAGCCTCCGGTTTTAGAGCGCCCTTTGTGGATATTGCGATTGGCTAAAAAGCCTCCGGATTCGAAGCCCCCTCAGCGCATGACACCTTTAGGCCAAAAAAGCCTCCGGATTCGAAGCGCCCTTTATGGATATCGCGATTGGCCAAAAAGCCTCCAGATTCGGAGCCCTCCCAGCGCATGACGCCTTTGGGCCGAAAAAGCTTCCAGATTCGGAGCGCCCTTCGTAGATATCACGATTGACCAAAAAGCCTCCGTATTCAGAGCCCTCTCGGTGCATGACGCCTTTGGGCAAAAAAAGCCTCCGGATTCGGAGCCCCATCGGCACATGACGTCTTTGGCCGATAAAGCCTCCAAATTCGGTGGACCAAATGGTGTCCCATCGGGCGAAGCTCAAGGGCCGAGTAATATTTCGAATTCGGAGCGCCTTCCAGAATGAAAAAACATTTACACATCAAAGCAAGGATATGTAAGTTGAGCCGGCACAACCGCATAAACAAAACAAAACGTGCCAACATTCAAAATTAGATGCTTAATTAAGCACATGAAAATTCAAAATGAGATGTAAACTTTTAAAATAAAAAATTTTATTCGATTAAACAGTAATTACAAAAACGCAATCCGCGTCCGAGCATTACAATATCTATTTGCATACGGCGTCACCTTCGTCCTCACCCTTCTCTTCGAAGGCGAAAAAGGGGAAGTGGTCGCGTTGGTATAGCGGCGGTGCCGAATCAACGCCCGTTGCTTGGAGAGCATCCGTAGCTTGAAATGCTTTGATCTGACCACGCTTGAATCCACGATGTTCACACCGGCGAGACAATCACCCTCGAGGTAGAGAGCTTTGACACCATAAACAACGTCAAGGCCAAGATCTAGGACAAGAAAGGAATTCCCCACGAAAATAGTAAACTCAATGGTTGCGGCGCTACGTCGGCCTCATTTCTGGGTCGTGGTTGCAGAGAACTTCCCCATTGTTGTTTCTCCCTTCGGGCTGATCTTCTTTGACGATTTGGAGGTGTAGACACCCCATTTTTGACCGTCCTCAAGACTTGGACGTCACCGTTTGAACACTCGGTGATCATCCATGATTGTGTTCGTTTGGAGTTCCCGGAGGTCTCGGCTCGCGCGCCTTGCCTCAGGATCCCCGAACTCGACTGTTTAGTGTCTGGTTTTGCACCAAACACTTTTGTTTTGCCTTAGAGGGGCAGGGAATGCCTTGTGAGACATCCCCATACACCACCGGCAGTAGCTGGAGGCCACCGGCTGGTCTTTTTCTTCCATCGGCAATTTTGTTTGCCGGTCGGCACACTTTATTGCCGGTCGGCATAATATGTTGCCGGTCGGCACTGTTTTTTGCCGGAATAGCTTTTTTGGGCAGCCGACCACTGTTCACCCACTTTGTGGAGATATTTTGTGCCAGCTGTGATAGCTGGCACCAACTCCTTTCCCCTCCATACACGTGTATGGAGGGATTTCCCTCTAGCCAAGCTTGTTGAATAAGCTTTGCAAGAGGGATCCTTATAAGAGAAGGTCCTCCCTCTTGGTTCTAGGTTAGACTCTTAGAAGCAAAAACCAGCCCTTAACAATATAGATACACTCTATCTCTATATCTCCCTCTTCCCCCTCCTTTGTGTGTGGTTTTTGGCCCAAAAGGTGTGTTTTACCTTACTTTTGCACCATTACACACACCATTACACCTTAGTCCGAGATTGAGGGACTTGGGGGAGTTGTTTCTTGAGTTTTGGACTGGTTTTGACCCAAAGAAGGAGGCTAGACCACTTGCTCTTCAAGGGTTCTTCAAGGGTGAGCATCTTCCCTTTTATTCCCGAGGCTCGCTAGGCCGAAAACCCGAAAGGGCGACCTAGGCAAAAGTTAGAGCACAAAAAAATTAGAAAATATAAAAACTGAGCTCGCAAGGCTGAAAACCCGAAAGGGCGGCCTTGGCAAAAGTTAGAGCGCAAAAGGAGAGTGAAAATACTCGAG
>NW_021024598.1:260832-329683 GCF_004153795.1 Camellia sinensis | reverse complement strand
CAAGGGCTTCATGCCAACTTTACAAGGGCTTTATGCCATATGTTTCAAGGGCCTTAGTGCCATATGTTACAAGGGCTTTATGCCACATGCTTCAAGGGCCTTAGTGCCACAAGTTTCAAGGGCTTATAGCCACCATGTTTCAAGGGCCTCGTGCCACCATGTTTCAAGGGCTTATAGCCACCATGTTTATGTTGCAAGATTGAACTTAAGGCCGTTATGTACATAGCACAGAATCAGACTAACTATGTGAACTCTACATCTTTATATGCATTACTATGTGTTATGTTTCAATTTAAGCATCGTTTTATTTATGTATTACTATTCACTGAGCTTGGCTCATTCTGTCTAATGTCTGTTTCTGTAGGTAACCAACCAAGTGGTCAGTCCTAGTCATGACACCCGTTTTCTTTTGTCAACCTTCGTGGGTTCAGGCGCTGCACGAAGCCATTTATTTTTGTAAAGTCTATTGAAATGTTGGCTAAATTTTGATTACCCATTTAAAGTTAAAAAGGTAGAACTTCAATGATTTTTATATAAGTCTAATGATGGGGCTGGGTCTGTACATATGGTTGTTTATCACCGATGCTACAACATATGGTTTGGAGCTTTATCTATTTTCCATGATGAATATGATGTATAAGAGGTCCTGGCATGTAGAAGTAGCTCAATGGAATTTATATGTATAGTTATTTTCCTACTTTATGCTTCCGATGAGGCCCCATATGTTATTTATTACAGGTTAAGTGTTCGTTTTCGAACGGGTCATGCCCAAACTTTTAGGGGCGGGTTTGGGGCGTGACACTGTTGTTATTCACTGGCTCTAGCTCATTATTTATCATGTATGTAGGTGATCAGGCGCATGACTAGGCTACAGACTTCCAGTCTAGATCTGTTCTATCAGCCAACCTGTTGTAGACACCCCATTTTGACCGCCCTTAAGACTTGGGCACTTTGTTCCGAGTACTCGATGATGAAATGCTACGCTGTACAAATCGTTCAATTTCTTTAGCAAAAGGCTTCGGTTTCAAGCTTTAAAACCTAAACCTTGCACCCACTTTGAACCAAAACCTTTTCTTTTTTTTTTCTAGCCTGACCACTCAGAGACCTACTGGCCAACAAGTGGTCGGCAGGCCATTTTTGGTTGGCCGGTTGTCCCTCTCTATGGCTGGCCAGCCATGTTTAGCGCAACAGATATTTTGACATCTGCCAATTGTCTCCATGCCCATACCTTGCACCATCTGTCTCATTATAGATATTTTTGACGTGAGAATGCATTTTTTTATAAATACATGACCCCCCTCATGGTTTGGGGTTAGAAAATTTTCCCAAGAGCCAAAACTTGTCAAACACTCTTCCCTTTTCTTTTGTGATATACATACACCATATATACACATTCTTAGCCAAAACTTGAGGTCTTTTGCTGAGATTCTTAAACACAATTTCAGCTCTTGAGAGTGTTCAACTTGTGGTTTGTGAACTAGAAGAGCATCCTCTCTTTTAAGAGGTATACTTGAGCTTTTGTACCATCTTTTCTCTCTATGTTCTTGGTGTTTACTTACTATTGTCAGAGTATTTTGAGGCCTGAAATATGTGATTTTAAGTCACAAAAAAAGAGGATGGGTTGGCCACCCTTCCTTTGGCTTGTTAGTTAGTTGAAACCCCTTGGATTTAGTCCATTTTTGCTCAGTTTTTCCACTTCAAAAACCTAATTTTCAACGCTGTTTTGGTGTTGTTTTAGAGCTTTTTAGTGTGTTTAATTATGCTTTAAATACTATAGATGTGTTGTTATAAGTCCTCATGTATGTAGCTTTCAATCCGTTTGAGTTGATAGTCCTTTCTTGCTTTTTTTTTATAGCTTTCATACATATTTACACCATTATAATCACCCATTTTTTTCGTAGCACTTTACAACCTCCGTCCATTCTTTGTTGCTTTTGATTAAAGAGTTGAATCAAACAAAAGATTATCGTTCAAAGTATAAGAAAGAGACCATTCATGCTAAATGGTTTAATCTCTTCGGAGGTTCATTACTAGGGCATTACATCTCTCTTATACTAAGTGTGATCTCTCGTTTGATACTTCTCTTTATCGCTAGCGCATTACTTCTAAGGGACTAACTTTCTAGTTAGACCCTTGGAAATCACAATGAAAGTGTTATTATAACTTATTATTGAGTTTGGATTTAGAGTTATTATCGCTCATTTTGAGTTTGACTAGTCATTATCGCTCATTTTGGATTTGACTTAGAATTCATTATTGCTTGTAAATGAGTTTGATTCTTTCTTTGTAATTTCCCCCATAGAAAAGGGCTTGAAAAGTTCATTTCTTGGGATAAGTTGTGCTTGCTATCTTTATTGCTTTTGGACTTAGCGAACGTAATCTACACTTTTGGACAAAAAAAAAATAATAATAAAAAAAGATAAGAAATGGAAAGGTAATGTAAAAAGGGCTAATAAAAGAGGCAAAAAAATGTAATAAAATTTGGTTAGGTTCAATCAGACGTTATTTTAAACCTATTGCGTCTTGAATCATAGCATACTTTTTAGTGGTGTTTAATGGTTCATGAAGCAATGTCTACCCCTTTCCTTGAGGTAACTCCATGATATGGAGGAGATATTGTCTATCTTTTGTTTAATTTATTGAACTCTTGTCCCATCGTTTCTAAGATCATTACACAACAAATTTGCATAATTGATGATTTGGGAAATGAATCTACTCCTCCCTTGATCATCTTCATGATAGGGAAAGGCAGAGAGGATAAACATCTCCTGGAAACTCTATTTTTGCTCTGCTTCAGCTCTATTGCAGTAGGGTAATTCCAAGAAAATGTGTTCGGCGGCCACCATTCTGAACGACCAACCACTTTTCGAGGCCGGCCGGCCACATATTTTGTACAGACAGTGGCATTTTTACAGCAGAACAAAGCAGAACCTAAGGCTGAAACAGAATAATTTTCTGACTGCAAACAGAGAAGATTTTGGTAGCAAACATAGAGGATTCCAGGAGGATGTTCTCCATTGTGCACATGTGGCTCCTCGCCTCCCGTTATATTAAATTAGTGCTTTAATATTAGTGTTGTAATTAATTAGTTGGCTTCATTCGAATGTGTAATAGCTAGTTAATTTAGTTAATTCATTTGGTATTGTAATAATTAGTTTAATTAGGACATTCATTCAGACCCTCTTGTGCGAGGGCAAATTTGTAACACTTGTAATATTTTGTATGCCTTCCAACCCCTATTTCTTTCTCCCTTTTATTTATATGCTTATCGTGATAGCATTATATTTTTCGTTTCATATCATTGCCATGCTTAATATCCATTTTTGCATACATTGGGTTCGGTTCATCATTCTAACATTGTTGTCAATTTCTACTTACTTGAATACATGCGTTGTCGCATGCTTTGAGTTGATCTATATGACATGTTAAAAAAAATTAAACCTAGTAGTTGCATTTTGTATGTGTCGTATTAGTCGCTTGCATATTAGAGCATCCATTTTTCTAATTATTTTCTTCTCTTTGGTTTGCTTAGATTGAGTACTAGGTGAGTAATTCTTGCTTTAGCATATTGCATGTGTGTTTGTATTGCCATATCAAACATACTACCATGAGGCTAAGTGCATCTCTTTGAATGGCGGTGGATGAAGGCTATTTCGCTTAAGTTGGGATGATTTTGATTAATGTACATATGAGCTTACTTTTTCAAGTAGCACATATTTGAAACTCTTTTCAAATAAACATGAAATCAAAGGGCTTGTTTGGTTTGAGTTTTAGAGATGAGTTTTAGAAAAGAAAATTCAAAAAATTGTTTGGTTTGAGATTTTTCTGAAAAAATTTTCAAAATCACTTCTCTCTCTTACACATCAATCAATCACTTTTTCTCTCTCCTCTCTCCTCTCTCCTTCTCAATCACTTTTTCTCTCACACACATCTACTCAATTCTTCCAAAATATCAAATCATCCCAAACTCTCACAGAAATTTTTTCTCTCAAAATATACAACCAAACAAACCAAATTTTTTTTTAAAACAACTCTCCCATATTTTTTTCAAAAACAACTCTCCCAAAAACAAACCAAACAAGCCCAAAGTATTCTAAAGTGGGTGAAATAGTCTATATTTATGTGCCTCACATAGTAAGTTAGCATATTAATAATTAGAACAAGAGCATATAATGTACATAAAAATCACATCATGATTAGTTGAGGTCGATCTTTGAACGGATGAGGAGGGTGCTCGATTCATGACCTTCCCCTCTCATACCGAAGTTCTCGAGCCTAGACACTTTGGTTATGATGGACAAGTGGCCTTTGGCACGAGTCACGGGCTTCCTAAATTTCCTAAAAATATTTAGATGGTGACTTTGAAATCTGACAACGCAATTCATTTTTAGGATTTCCGATTGTAAATAGATTTTCTAAAGATTTGTCAGATTTGGACTCTCATTTGTGTTTTTTTTCTGTTCCACATTGCACTTGTGAAACTAGATTCAGAACCACGGGAGTCTGAGTAGGGTTATCGTATCCGAGGAGACTAAACCCTTCCGAGGAGCATGAAAAACCAGCTACACCTATGTGTCTCTCGAGGAGGTTTCAAAAATCTTTTGTAATAAAGTCTTAAGTTTTTAATTTCTTCTGTCCTTTGGACAAGTTTTTGTATATCTATAATAGGGCAAAGTCCCTTTTTATTTTATCCATTATGGGTGACGTAAGAATGATGCAATAATATATGTAAATAAAGTTTTACAATTTCTGTCTCATATAAATCTGCACAACTCTATGGGCATTGTATTTTGATATTTGCTTTCGATAGCCCTCTTATTTTGCGAATCTGTCTCAGAGGCCTTTGGTAATATTCGGATTATTGGCCGGTTACGATGCTAAATCTATAGAGGTGGGTTTGGGTCATGACAGAGTGGTATCCGAGCATTAGTTATACTGCACACACGAGTCCATATTAGTTATACTGCACACACGAGTCCATATGAGCTATATGATGTCCTAAAAAAGAATTAGGGACATTAAATCAATATGTGTGAGTGTGTGTGTGTGTGTGTGTGTAATTATATGACATATCTAAAACAATACGAATGAAATGAAACTGAACACTGTGATGTAAGGACTATTTGTCTATGTTTATTATTACTCTGTTTACCTATGGTAAATGGAAAGAACAAGAAGTGATGATATAACTGAATCTTCCAATGGACCGAATGGAACAAATGCTAGAAGCTTTAACTGAGTCCATCAGACAACAACAAAGACAACAATCATTACCTCTTCCACCTTTGTCATGACCCGAACCCGGCCCCATGGGTTAAGGCCATAACCGGCTAGTAATCACGAGATTACCTACGGCCTCAAATCAATTAAAACAAATTTAATCAGAGCAAAGGGGCTAAACGGAAGCAAATTAAAACTTTGTCCATAAAGCTGTGCTTATATGCACACCATAGCATTCCAAACATTTATATGTTAATAACTCACATCGAAATATGTACTAGCAAAAAAACACTGTACATTCAGGATCATACAGATTTAAGTCAGTCAAACCCAAGACTTATATACAAAAATGGTCCGATGTTTTCGCAAACAAAACAAAACTATAAACAGAGGACAAAATGGCGAAGACAGTCTTGTGCGTGAGACATTTGGGCTGACCCCTCAAAACTTTGACTATTTCTTACAATTTCACCGGGGCTGGTTTTGGACGTCCCTTGGCTCACCTACATGTACATGAATGAGCGTGAGCGAATGCCCAGTGAATAATATCAATTAAAGAAGATACATAAGCAATCATTGAAACAGTTATAGCAACGGCCTTTGGCCCAATCATCAATCATTTATATCTATCGGCCTTTGGTCCAATCATTTATATTTATCGGCCTTTGGCCCAATCGTATATGTCAGTCGAGCTTCGGCCCAGTCATTCATGTCAATCGGCCTTCGGTCCAATTATTCATGTCAATCGGCCTTCGGCCCAACCATTCGTATTAATCGGCCTTCGGCCCAATTATAAATGTCAATCGTTGTCCACCATTCAGATTAATGAACTTACAAACTTACATATAAGTAAACAATTGGACAACAGTATATTTTAAATATCTAGTTAAGATATTACTCACAGTGATCGGTTTGTGGATTTGCCCTGGAGCTCGACCCTACGCATTCCATGAACACAAAAGGGTCACTAACAATTCAATCCGTTCTAAATTCACATTTTCCTCTTTAGGATTTATTCTTATCTCTTTAATTCAATTACAGTGCGCAATGCATGCCTAAGAGTACTTAGAAGTGAAAGAGAACAGAAAACGGAACTCAGAATGCATAAACAAAATTTCAGAAAACAGGGTCCCCGCTTGAGCGGACCCTTAAGGCCTGCAAAAGTACATGTTGCATGAAAATTAAGCTCGAGCGTGAAATAGGGCGCTCGAGCGAAAGGCCTGTCTACAAAGCTCCCCGCTCGAGCGTGAAATACCCCACTCGAGCGGACACCAAGTCTGCAAAAAGTACTGGGAGCACGTAATTCACGCTCGAGCGGCGGTTTTCCCCGCTCGAGCGGACATCAAAATTCTGGAAAACCCAGAATTGTTCTTGGGCTTCAATTTCGATGTTCAAGGGGTTCAATTCATGATTTCAGTTCCAAAAACATAAAAACACATAATATTACACGAGAGTGTGAGGATATTACATTAAATTGTTCAAAGTCATCATCTCATTCTCAAACAACTCTCATTTATTTATCATGAACAAAACCCATATATTTCAAACTTCACATAGGCTCTATTTCTTCAAAAATCAAACATGCAAGTAGGTTGGCTTCCAATTTGAGTTCAAATGGTACAAATAAGGTTCATGATCATGGAACTTATGAAAACCATGCATGCATGTGAGATTTGGTGCCCAATTCCTCTTGTTCAACATGGTTCATGCATGAATATGCAAAATTATAGCAATCATGCACACGCATGCTCATTTAAGCTCCCAATTCAACAAATTCAACTCAAATTAAGCTCTTGATCACAAGTGAACCGTGAACCCACAAAATTACAAATTCAACTTATGAATTCAAGATCAATTACCTACCTAGAGGCTCAATTTCTCCAATCAATAGCAATTTCTTGAGTATGGCTTCAAAGTATCAAGCTTCAAGACCAAAACCTTGATTCTCTCCCCTCTCTCTCTCTCTAATTCGGGTCTCTCCTCCTCTAGAGAGTTAAATCAACCAAGAGTGAAATAAAAGAGGGAATTGCACATATAATGGTCCCATATATAAGCCCACTAGGCCTCATTAATTTAATATTACATATTTGAGCACTTAGCACTAATTTAATCAACTTAATTTGATTCAAATCAATTTTCAATTAAATTTCACCGTAGGCTCTAAAAATTATGCCAATCACAATGGCATAATCAATTTCGAGTTCTGTGGCCGATAAGGCCTTCAATTTAATTTCCGAAGCGGAAAAATCAGACAGATATTCCTACGGTGAACAGATAGAAATTCAAAACCACATAATGGCACACAAAATCATATCAAACACATACTAATATTCAAAATAAGGACCAATTAACATAATACGGGACAGGGGTATTACAGTCTCCCCCCTTTAGGAAGTTTGGTCCTCCAAACTTAATTTACCTTCATCGGGAAACAAATGTGGATAGCGTAGTCGCATTTCCTCCTCTTTTTCTTTTTCCCACGTGGCATCCGTCCCATAGTGTTCTTTCCATTCCACTTTCACCATTGGGATGGACTTGCTTCTCAATTGCTTCACTTGCCGGTCAATAATTCGTTCCGGCCATTCGGCGTATTCCATATTTTCATCTATAGTTACCTGGTGATAATCAATCACATGAAACGGGTCTCGGAGGTAGCCCCACAACATTGACACATGAGACACGTTATGGATTTGTTCGAGTCCCGGTGGCAAAGCAACTCTATAAGCAACTAGACCAAGCCTTTCCAAAATCTGAAATGGCCCGATGTAACGGGGCGACAACTTACCCTTCTTTCCAAACCTAACTTGGTCTTTCATTGGGGACACACGAATAAACACATGGTCACCGACCTCATACTTAAGAGGTCTTCTTTGAACATCTGCATAATTCTTTTGTCGATCCTGAGCTGTTTTGAGCCTTTGCCGAATGGTTTTGATCTTTTCAGAAGTGTCTTGCACAATTTCGGGTCCAAGTAAAGCTCTATCCCCGACTTCTGTCCAACAAATAGGGGACCTACCCCTTCTACCATACAAAGCCTCGTATGGTGCCATACCGATGCTGGAGTGGAAGCTATTATTATAAGCAATATAGCGATCTCAGTATTCCCTGTTATTATTGAACTGTAATCTGGACTTGGTTCCATAGATTTGTTGTTGTATTATCCTCTTTTCTATCCCTTACTCTTTATTTTAGAGTTTTGGGTTGTGTTGGACTTGTTGGGAATAAGTTGGTTATGTTTTAAAACTTAGAATCTTTGCCCAGTTTTTGCGTCTCCGCTCGAGCGGATCTTTTGACGCTCAAGCGGGCCTTTGTTGTTGCTTATCCGCTCGAGCGGGGAGTTTGACGCTCGAGCGGGGACCTGTTCTGCAAAACTTCTGGATGGTTGTATCCGCCGCTCGAGCGGGGGTTTTGGCGCTCGAGCGGGAGTCTGTGAGTGACGCTCGAGCGGGGGTTTCCACGCTCGAGCGGGGCGACCTGTATAACACACCGAGATTTAGCTTTTTGAATCACTTTTTGATTTCCTTTCTCTCTCTTACTTTTTCGAAAAGTCATTGGAGAGCACCTCACTCTAAAACCTAACTTCTCTCTTAGGATTGATCTAGCTAGAGTGTTTTCCTCACCTTGGGCCTTTGTAAGAAGTGTGTTGATCGTCGAGGGCTTCGTTGTGATCCAAGAAATTTAGGATTTGGAGCACTTTGATTTCGGGTCATCTTCTCTATTTGAGTTCTCCATTTGAGGTAGGGATTCTCCTTGTTCTTTTTTTCAATACTCCGTCTATAGATAGACATGTGGTAATTTTTGTATTGCATGAAAATTGTATCATGTTGGATTTGTTTGAAAATCATGAAATAAACCTGGGGTTGGTTGTGTGGAGAATGGCTTTGGCTTCATTGATTGTTGTCTTGGCTAATTAAAATATAAATTAGCATGTTGTAGTTAAATGAAGAAAAGCCCTAAATTATATTTTGGTTGGGTAAATTAAAATGGGGGTTTGTTGACCATTGTGTGTAAATTTCTTTTGTCAAAATGAGTGTGGTAAGGGTGTTAATGCCTAAGGGATTAACCATGGCTTTGGAGTTGATTCTATGGAAACAAGATTAGTGGAGTTGGTTTTGTGATAACAAAAAGGAAATGGAATCGTTTTTGTGAAAATGAGGGAAGTGTTTTTGAAATAAGTTTGAGAATTGGATTGTTGTATCTTGAGTGTTGAACACACATGTAGAAGTTGTATCTTTAACTACCATGTTAATATTGTGGTTGGGTTTGTGATTCATGATATTTGAGTCTTTTAATAGATGTACTAACTATATGCATCTAGAGGTTTTGTCCTTGGTCATCGGTGGAGGATGACACGGTTGTGTAGAATTGTCAGGTATGCATTTGACCATTGATTAATTGAACATCGTATGTGATGAAGTGCTAGATACATTATATATATGTATATTTGCTCGGAAGGAGATAGTCATGTGTTCATATACTTTAACACATTGCTGGTGTCTTGATAGTTTATGTATATGCATTATACATGTTGGCTATGCCTTGATGTGCTGTGATTGTTGGTGTTATACCCCGCACTTAGAATCAAAGGTACCGTTACCTTCCAGCTAGCGCCTGGAGAACTGACCGCGCTAATAATCGAAGGCACCATACCCTTCCAGCTAGCGCCTGGTAAACTGGCTTGTTGTTAATGTTGTTGAGTGGGGTGTATTGTTGGCTTACTACGCACATAGCTAGTAGAGCGAAGTTGGTTGTAGTTATTTCAGTATATCTTTGGCTTACTAAACACATAGCTAGTAGAGCAAAGTGGGACTGTTGTTGTTTCGTTGTAACTGAAAATATCATGGATTTGATTGGTTACAGTTCGGAGGACTGAGTTACGCCATTGGTTGATTGTATGCATGTTGGTGGGTTGTAAATTTATATTTTTACAAAGATATGCATGTATAGTTATGATAGTAATGGAAACGAACCAAAATGTCATTTTTTCCTTTTAGTGTGGAGGAGAACGAATGTTTTAAAGATAAACATGTTTGAAAAGGTACATCTGAGTATGTATAGGAAATGGAAGAGAGTATCGGGCTTAGTGAGATTACTTCCTAAGTATTTGTTAATGTTATGAAAGATTGGGAATGGGGGTTAATGAAAGGAAAAAGGAAAAACAAACCACTTGTAGCGTTGAATGAAACGGTTGTTTTCAAGAAAAGTTCATACATATATATTTTGTATAAACTGTCACATTACTATTCTAGTATGAGAATGAGTGTTCATGATCATAGCTATCTGTAAGTTGTTATTGTTGAGGATCATGTTGAGTTCCCTACAGGACTATATGTTCATCCCACGTTGTTGAATCTTTTTCAGGTATTAAGCAGGTTGAGCTGCAAGATTTGGATCTACTTATTTATTGGCCACGGGGCCTCAGTTATGTTGGCAGAATGCCATTGTTGTAAAAGGGTTACACCCTTCTTCTTGTACCTTAAGTGATGTAAGCCCAAGGGCAATTTATTAAGTATGTTCATGTAATATTTACTTTGCATACGAATGAGAGTATTGTTAATCACTTCTACGAATTGAATGTATGAGTTTATTTCCGCATGTTATCCTTGAAATTGAATTAAGTTAATGAATTTGGTAATGACTTCGAGTAATAAAAAGTGGGGCGTGACAAGCAAATTCCGCAAGTGGCAAATAATCTTCCCAACTCCCCTGAAAATCCAAAGCACACATCCGAAGCATATCTTCCAAAGTCTGTATTGTTCGTTCTGATTGCCCATCTGTCTGTGGGTGGGAATGCAGTACTGAACCTTAGTTCTGTCCCCATAGCTTCCTGCAAACTTTTCCACAATCTAGATACAAATTTTGGATCTCTATCCGACACAATAGATACCGGAACTCCATGTAAACGAACAATCTCATCAACATAAATAGTAGCCAATCTATAAGCAGTAAATGTAGTTTTAACAAGCAGAAAATGTGCAGATTTAGTCAGTCTATCAACTACAACCCAAATAGAATCCATACCTCTAGAAGTCCGAAGTAGGCCAACAACAAAATCCATAGTCGCATGCTCTCACTTCCATTCAGGAATACAGAGAGGTTGAAGTAGATCGTCTGGTTTCTGATGTTCAGCTTTAACTTGCTGACATTGAAGGCACTTGGACACATATTCTGCAATCTCTTTCTTCATTTTAGGCCACCAATAGGTTTGTTTCAAATCCTGATACATTTTATTGTTATCTGGATGCATAGCAAATACAGATCTGTGGGCTTCATCTAAAACCCTCTTCTTTAGTTCCAGGATACCTGGGACACACATTCTGTTCCGAAACCTCAACACTTCATTCTCAATGCTAAACTCTGCTTTTGGACTTGTCTCAAACTCATCAATCACTTTCTTGAGGAATTCATCCTCTTTCTGTTTCTGCTTGATTTCATCAATGATTGCCGGCTCAGCTGTAATAGCGGCTATCAGTCCGCCCTGTTCGCACATTAACACTTCAATTTTAGATCTCTCAAAATCTTGCAAGATCTCTTTCTGTTCAGTAAGCAAACAAGCCATACTCCCTGTAGATTTTCTGCTCAAGGCATCAGCAACTGTGTTAGCTTCCCCGGAGTGATACTGAATCTCTAGATCATAGTCTTTTATCAGTTCCTGCCATCTCCTCTATCGCATATTCAACTCCTTCTGCGTGAAGAAGTATTTCAGACTTTTGTTATCCGTGTAGACTTCACACTTTGCTCCATACAGATAATGCCGCCAAATTTTCAAAGCAAAAACAACTGAGGCCAGTTCTAGGTCATGCGTTGGATAATTCTTCTCATGTGGCCTCAACTATCGGGAGGCGTAAGCAATAACCTTTCCGTTCTGCATTAACACATAACCCAAACCTTTATAAGACGCATCACTGAAAATTACAAAATTCTCCGTACCTGAAGGTACTGTCAAAATTGGTGCGGTGGTCAATCTTGTTTTTAGTTCATGAAAGGCAGTTTCTCTTTCGTCATTCCATTCAAACGGTTACCTTTTTCGTGTCAATTGGGTAAGAGGCACAGCTAATTTTGAAAAGTCTTTCACGAATCTCCTGTAATAACCAGCTAAGCCCATGAAACTGCGAACTTTTGTCACATTTGTCGGTGTAGGCCAATTCACAATTGCCTATATTTTCTGCGGGTCCACTGAAATTCCTTCCTTATTGATCACATGCCCTAAGAAAGCAACTTCATCCAACCAAAATTCACATTTCTTTAGTTTAGCAAATAATTTCCTTTCCCGAAGTATTTGTAGGACAGTTCTCAAATGATGTTCGTGTTCAAGTCTATCTTTAGAATATATCAAAATATCATCGATGAAAACTACAACAAACTTATCAAGGTAGGTTTTAAAAATTCAGTTCATTAGATCCATAAATGCTACCGGAGCATTAGTCACTCCAAATGGCATAACAAGAAATTCAAAATGACCATACCTTGTTCTAAACGCTGTTTTCTCAACATCTTCTGCCTCAACTTTCAGCTGATGATACCCGGATCTCAAATCAATCTTAGAAAACACCTCTGATCCCTGCAACTGGTCAAATAAATCATCAATACGGGGTAGGGGGTATTTGTTCTTTATGGTTACCTTATTCAATTCCCGGTAATCGATACACAAACGCAAAGTTCCATCTTTTTTTTTTTCACAAACAACACTGGTGCACCCCAAGGTGAAGTGCTAGGTCGGATAAACCCCTTGTCAAGCAGGTCTTGCAACTTTTCTTTCAATTCTTTCATTTCGACGGTAACCATTCTGTAGGGAGTTTTAGAAATGGGCTAGGTGCCTGGCACAGTTTCAATAGTAAACTCTATCTCCATATCTACCAATTCCCCTGGTAATTCATTTGGAAACACATCTGAAAATTCTCTAACAATAGGGATATCATTCAATTCAGCATTCACAGATTGTTCAGACAACACATAGCACAAATAGCCCTGGCACCCTTCCTGATCAGTTTACATGCTTTCATTGTAGATATCAAATAAGGTGGAGGCACTACCCCATTACCCACAAACACAATCTCTTCCTGTTCTGGTGGTTTAAACACAACCCGTTTTGTCACACAGTCAATGGTGGCACAATACTTGGTCAACCAATCCATGCCCAAAATTACATCAAAATGCCTAAAGTTCAAGGGCAACAAATCTACATATAGGATAGCATCCTCAACACGCATTTCACAAAACCGGTATATAGACTCACACAATACAGATTCCCCAGATGGAGCAAACACACATAGCAAATATGGCAATAATTCTAAGGGTCTATTCAATCTAGATGCGAATGCATATGTCACAAAAGAGTGTGTGGATCTGGAATCAATTAACACAAAAGCATCCTGATTACATATAGAAATAGTACCTGAGACAATTGCGTTGGCATTTCGGGTATCGCCCGGAACAAGCGTAAAAACTCTCCCTTGTCTCACGATATCTTCGGTGGGAGAAGATCCCGTAGCATTTCCTGGCTTTGGTACTGATGCTGTTGAACTAGCAGCAAATTTTCCACGGTTCTGTTTGCAATCTCTGGCCATATGCCCCTGTTTACCACAATTAAAACAAGCTCCCGTCACACGGTAACAAACCCCACGATGCCTATTACCACAAGTGGTACACAACGGGGTTGTATCTTGGGAAGAATTAGAAGTATTCGAGGAGCCCGTGTTTTGCTTCTTTGAAAACTTCTTCTTTGAAAAGAAGCCCTGCCTTTTACCACCCTTCTAGTCAGTTGTCGGTTTAGTTTGTCTGGCTATATTGGCTTCTGATATTATGGCCTTGTCTAGTACCCCAATGTAGGTTTCCAGCTTCAAGACATTCACCCTCTCTAGAATGTCGCTTCGAAGCCCGCCTTCAAAATGTCTCACATTCTTATAGTCTGTATCAATCACGTGTGGTGCAAACCTGGCCAATTCAGTAAATTTGGCCTCATACTTAGCTACAGTCATACTGTCTTGCTTTAGTTTCATGAACTCTGCTACTTTCCTATCCCGGACACACTGCGGGAAGTACTTGTCATAGAAAATTTCCAGAAATTTTGCCCAATCAGCATCTTTGTAATTCTCACGCATTAACATCCACCATCTTCTTGTTTCGTCTTCTAGCAAAAAGGTGGCTAGAAGCACTTTCTGTGTATCTGAACACGAAAACACTTCAAATAGTTTTTCGATGCCGAGGACCCAAGCTTCAGCTTTCAAAGGATCTAATCCACCATGGAACTGTGGTGGTTTCATTTTCTTGGATTATCTGGCACAGGTGGTGCCGGAGGTGGAGGTTGCGGATGTGGTTGCTGCCACTGTTGTTGCCACTCCTGTTGTTGCCTCAATGCCTCTGCCATTTCCTGAATCAGTCTTTCCATTCTATCCAGTCTGGCAGTAGAAGATTCCTCTATCTCATCACCTCTTGTTCTCACTATCTGATTAAACTTACATTATGCTTTGTACAAAAGATTCACAGGTATGCATATATTACAGAACATACTTATTCAAATAATTTGCAAAGCAGCAATTCGCAAATTTATAACACATAGTCGTTCATATTGAAACATTCAGATGCATTCTCGATGCTATCAAAGTCATACTTATCACATGAATGCATCCTAGGTCTTTTCTAGAAGCTTATTGCTCTTTTGGACAATTGTGTGAGTTGTTAACTCGTGCTCTGATACCACTCTATCATGATCCGAACCCGCCCTTATGGGTTAAGGCCATAACCGGCCAATCATCGCGAGATTACCTACGGCCTCAAATCAATTAAAACAAATTTAATCAGAGCAAAGGGACCAAACGGAAGCAAATTAAAACTTTGTCCATAGAGCCGTGCTTATATGCACACCATAGCATTCCAAACATTTATATGTTAATAACTCACATCGAAATATGTACTAGCACAAAACACTGTACATTCAGGATCATACATATTTAAGTCAGTCAAACACAAGACTTATATACAAAAATGGTTCGATGTTTTCGGCAACAAAACAAAATTATAAACAGAGGACAAAAGGGCGAAGACAGTCTCGTGCGTGAGACGTTTGGGCTAACTCCTCAAAACTCTGCCTGTTTCTTACAATTTCACCGGGGTTGGTTCTGGACGTCCCTTGGCTCACCTACATGTACATGAATGAGCGTGAGCGAATGCCTAGTGAATAATATCAATTAAAGAAGATACATAAGCAATCATTGAAACAGTTACAGCAATGGCCTTTGGCCCAATCATTTATATCCATCGACTTTTGGCCCAATCATTTATATCTATTAGCCTTTGGCCCAATCATTTATATTTATCGGCCTTTGGCCCAATCGTATATGTCAGTCGGCCTTCGGCCCAGTCATTCATGTCAATCGGCCTTCGGCCCAATTATTCATGTCAATCGGCCTTCGTATTAATCGGCCTTTGGCCCAATTATAAATGTCAATTGTTGTCCACCATTCAGATTAATGAACTTACAAACTTACATATAAGTAAACAACTGGACAATAGTATATTTCAAATATCTAGTTAAGATATTACTCACAGTGATCGGTTTGTGGATTTGCCCTGGAGCTCGACCCTACACATTCCATGAACACAAAAGGGTCACTAACAATTTAATCCGTTCTAAATTCACATTTTCCTCTTTAGGATTTATTCTTATCTCTTTAATTCAATTACAGTGCTCAATGCATGCCTAAGAGTACTTAGAAGTGAAAGAGAATAGAAAACGGAACTCAGAATGCATAAACAAAATTTCAGAAAACAGGGTCCCCGCTTGAGCAGACCCTTAAGGCCTGTAAAAGTACTGGTTGCATGAAAATTAAGCTCGAGCATGAAATAGGGCGCTCGAGCGGAAGGCCTGTCTACAAAGCTCCCCGCTCGAGCGTGAAATACCCCGCTCGAGCGGACACCAAGTCTGCAAAAAGTACTGGGAGCATGTAATTCACGCTCGAGCGGCGGTTTTCCCCGCTCGAGCGGACATCAAAATTCTGGAAAACCCAGAGTTGTTCTTGGGCTTCAATTTCGATGTTCAAGGGGTTCAATTCATGATTTCAGTTCCAAAAACATAAAAACACATAATATTACACAAGAGTGTGAGGATATTACATCAAATTGTTCAAAGTCATCATCTCATTCTCAAACAACTCTCATTTATTTATCATGAACAAAACCCATATATTTCAAACTTCACATAGGCTCCATTTCTTCAAAAATCAAACATGCAAGTAGGTTGGCTTCCAATTTGAGTTCAAATGGTACAAATAAGGTTCATGATCATGGAACTTATGAAAACCATGCATGCATGTGAGATTGGGTGCCCAATTCCTCTTGTTCAACATGGTTCATGCATGAATATGCAAAATTATAGCAATCATGCACACGCATGCTCATTTAAGCTCCCAATTCAACAAATTCAACTCAAATTAAGCTCTTGATCACAAGTGAACCGTGAACCTACAAAATTACAAATTCAACTTATGAATTCAAGATCAATTACCTACCTAGAGGCTCAATTTCTCCAATCAATAGCAATTTCTTGAGTATGGCTTCAAAGTATCAAGCTTCAAGACCAAAACCTTGATTCTCTCCCCTCTCTCTCTCTCTAATTCGGGTCTCTCCTCCTCTAGAGAGTTAAATCAACCAAGAGTGAAACAAAAGAGGGAATTGCACACATAATGGTCCCATATATAAGCCCACTAGGCCTCATTAATTTAATATTACATATTTGAGCACTTAGCACTAATTTAATCAACTTAATTTGATCCAAATCAATTTTCAATTAAATTTCACCGTAGGCTCTAAAAATTATGCCAATCACAATGGCGTAATCAATTTCGAGGTCTGTGGCCGATAAGGCCTTCAATTTAATTTTTGAAGCGGAAAAATCAGACAGATATTCCTACGGTGAACAGATAGAAATTCAAAACCACATAATGGCACACAAAATCATATCAAACACATACTCATATTCAAAATAAGGACCAATTAACATAATACGGGACAGGGGTATTACAACCTTCTTCGGTACAAGTTGAATCGGTGAACAATGATATTATCAGTTTGACTTAGAAATTCAACAAGATGAAGGCACCGACTTTTCTGGGTGGCATTGAACCATTGAAGCCTGAAACTTGGATGCTTGAGACAAAGAAATTATTTGAAGTGTTCCCATGTTCTGAGACTCTATTGTAGAAGGATCAAAGTTTTAAGTACACCTTAGGAAAACACTCATATATCAATTCATGTGCCTGCATTTCACGAGGAAAATATAAAAGGGTAGTTGCCTTGGATGCTTTCTCTTTCTTTTCATCTCATGTGTGTGTGAAGTTGCTTTTGTATTTACAGTTACAATTTCGATGAACGCAGCTTAAAACACTCTACAGAAAAGGAAGAGAGAAAAAGAAAGTTTATTTTCACATTAGAATTCAAAATTTGATTGGCTTTTTGGCACAGAGTTTTCTCGCTTTTAACAACAATTGACAAAACTTGACTCTTAAAAAAGTTTTAAACCTCTGTTATTGCCACACCAAATACAACCCTCCTATCACCACCGCCACCACCCTGAACTTTGCTAGCTATGTACCACCCAAAAAACCAAACAAACACCTTTAAAATATCCAAAATAACCCCAACAATATCCCTCCAAATCTCTTTCTCCATATTTACCCTCCAATTCCTCACCTTGCCCTAGTGTAGGCTGAAATTTCACTTAGTGGGATCATTCAGCAAGTCATTATTGTTGTGCCTAGGAGGCAGAAAACAATCACACACAAGCACACAAACAAGAATACACAAAGATTTACGTGGTTCGGCCAATCACCTACATCCACTGGTAGCAGATTTCACTATATGAAGAGAAATACAAAATTACAACAATGGAAGAGGAGGAGACACTACTCTCACTCAATTCACACTCACTCACTCAATTGCTTATTGTCAGGAACCAAACCTGCCCCTATAGGTTTAGCATCATGACTAGCCAGTAATCATAGATTACCTACGGCCTCTTGTACAAATGGACCTCTTAATATAAAGTACGAGACTTAGCGGAAATTTGAAACAACATAGAAATTATTCATTTAGTTGTGCATGTATAAGGAGAACTAATATAATAAGCAAAGTTTTGATTTAAAAGTACATTTATCACAATTGTACAAAAGTCATGTCTTGCAAATATGCAACCCCAACTATAAACAAATACAAAACCATTGAAATACACAAAAGGGGGTTCAACTAGCATGGCTCCTCCTGAGCTTGATCACTCCACTTAGAAGCTCCTCAAAAGGGCTGACCCTGGTAGACTCGAGGCTTTCTAACTTTAATGTTCAGCTTGCCCACCTACATATATATATATATATATATAAATAAATAGTGAGCTAGAGCCGAGTGAGTAATAACAGAATAAAGAGGTTATGTGAATGAAGTTTGATAACATGCTCGTCAAGATTCTTGTTTCAAATCTTTATATCCAATAAATTTCATAATCGACGTCATTCAATATCAAATATGTGATACACCCATGAACAATAACATTCCAATCATAGTGAAGCAAAACCAATGGACCATGAAGGGCCAACACTAGAGATCTTTGTGTAATCCAATAGCCTTGGTACTGTTACCCCTAGGCAAGGGCCTACATCTAATGGCCATGGTATTGTTACCTCCAAGCAAGGGCCTACAACCAATAGCCGTGGTACTGTTACCCCCAGGCATGGGCCTCTGTTCAATGGATGCCACAAATACATTTCGAAAATGAACGCCATTCATCATTACAAAATAACTTTTCGATAAACCATTCAATCAATCACATATTGATTCCAAAGAAATAACAATTTCAAAAATAATATTACTTGAACATATCTTTATAAAGTTACTACTCACAGTGGTTTGAGTTGTCACTAAGCCTCGGACGTCCACCTACACAAAACACATAACAGAAGCATAGTTGAAACACCAATTCATTTAAATTCAATTCTACTCATGTGTTTCTAACTCATGCTATGATTATATGAGTCCAAATGGTGCCTAAGAATACTTGGAGTGGCATAAGGATGCAATTATGCACTTAAAAGAGTTGGTGAAATTTTGCTAAAAACAGGGTCTCCGCTCGTGCGCAACTTCCTTCACTTGAGCAGGGTTTCACAAACAAAGGTGGTCGCTCGAGCATAACTCCTGTCGATCGAGCGGCCTGCAAAAGTACTGGTTACATGAAATTCCCGCTCGACGGTCGCTCGAGTAGAAGACTAAGAAAAAGGGTCCTCGCTTGAGCGCTACTTTGGTCGCTCGAGCGGCCTGTAAAATTTTACAAATCTTTTGGGAGCTCGATTTTCATGCTTGAGCGAGGCTTTTCTCGCTCGAGCGGACAACACGAATTCTGGAATTTCTAGAACTGTGTTTGAGCTTCAAGGTTGATATTCAAAGCCTCAAAACTTGTGTTTTTGGTACAAAAACTTGGAAAATCATCATGTAACATGAAAATACTTCCAATTTGAAACCATTTGATCGAAATCATGCTTCAATTGTCTAAGTTCAAGCTTAAATTTTCAAGTTGAAACCATGCATGTTATGGATTGAGCCTCCTTCATGTTAAAACACCACTAAGTGATATGAAATGCATGAATTCATGGATGATCTTCAAGCTCATGCCTCCTAAGCTTCATGCATGTATAAATTTCAAGAAATCTTAGCTCAAAAATGAAAGATTAAGCATGGATGTGCATAATTCAACTCAAATTCATCATATCCATGGCAATTCATGTTCAATCTACTCAAATTCAAACAAATGATCCTCTGACTCCATGAACTTAGTTTCTACATGACTTTGATTCCAAGAATTGGCTTGAGTTTCATACCTAATGTGTGAGTTCAAGTGTTGGACTAGCTCAATTCACCAAAACTCTAGCAATACACTTCAATCTCCTATTTTTCTCTCTAAATGTTGAACTCTCCTTCCTTCTCTCTCAATTCTCAGCCAAGTTTGTGTATATGTGAGCTCATAAGCTTATTTAGAGCTATTTATATGGTGTGATTAAGTTACCCTAATCACATATGATTAAGGTTAACTAGTTAGGCTTAATTCTAGTTAATTCAATCAATTTATTCTAATTATTTTGATCCAAATCAATTTTCAATTAAAGTTACCATAAAATTCTAAATATTCTAATTAGCCTATTGGGCTAGTCAATTTCAGTTTCTGAAGTCATCGAAGTTCTCAATTTCTATATCTAAGTTGTCAATTTGAACAGATATTCCATGTAATGACAGATAATCACAAAATTAAGCATGTATTCGCATAAATAAACACACAATCATGCAATTAGACTTAGTAAAATACCATTATACACTAGTTCGGAGGTCAGGGTCGTCACACTTATACTTTGCTTACACTCTCTGATTTCACCACACCAAACTCCTCCCATTCACTACCTATTTATAGATACAATGGGAGAGCCAAAGTCTTCAACAAGCCACCAACAACATTTATGGAAGCCACCAACAAGATTAGCCACCCTACCATGAGTAGCTCACTGAATCTCTAGCCCAAATCTTCTGCTTCTTCATTTGTCTTCAATTAGCAACTATTGTTGACAAAGTGAATCAGAGCCAAATCTTCAACAAATCTCTACCTTGGTGAGGATTCTCCATCCAACATAGTGATCAATCAACACTGCCATGCATCCGAAGGTGCTCAGTTTCGAGAGATGTTGACCAAGTCCAAACATTGTTGGAACTTGATCCTAGAAACCACTTTTGTGAGCATATCGGCTGGATTATCTACAGTACTAATCTTTTGAAGTAGAATATCCCATTCATTCACAATTTCTCAGATGAAATGGAAACGGACATCAATGTGCTTGGTACGAGAATGATGAACCTAGTTCTTTGCTAAACAAATGGCACTTTGACTGTCACAGTACACCTTAACGTGCGTCTAAGCAATACCCAACTCCTCAATTAACCCATGTAGCCAAATGGGTTCCTTGAAGGCTTCTATCACTGCCATGTACTTTGCCTCTGTAGTAAACAAAGCCACCGTTGATTGAAGCATTGACCTTCAACTCATCGGCCCTTTAGCAAGCATAAATAAATACCCTGTTGTTGACTAGCGTTTGCCCAAGTCACCAGCATAATCTGAGTCCACGTATCCAACCAAATTCTATCCAAGTTGGCTATCTCTCTCAAACTTTAATCCCAGATTAACCATGCCATGTATGTACCTTAGGATCCATTTTATTGCCTACTAGTGACCTTTCCCCGGATCATGCATATACTTGCTTACCATACTCACAGGATGTGAGAAGTCAGGCCTTGTAGAAACCATAGCATACATTAATGCACCTACTACGTTTGCATATGGAACCTGTGCCATAGGCGTGCCATATGCTTCCGTTCTTCTTTTGTGCGTGGAGACATCGAAACACTAAGTTTGAAATGAGGGGCCAATGGTGTACTCATAGCTTTTGTTTTCCCATTTATGCCAAATCTATCTAACACCTTTTCAAATACAAGGTTTGCATCAGACACCCCGTGCCCTTCTTCCTGTCTCCATGCCAATGATTTTCTTTACTTCGCCAAAATCCTTCATTTTGAACTCTTTTGCCAACTGTGTCTTGAGTTTATCAATCTCTACCTTGCTCTTAGATGCAATCAACATATCATCTATATATAAGAGCAAATAGATAAATGAACCATCGAAAAGCTTACAAAAATATACACAATGATCATACTGGCTTCTTATGTATTTCTTTTTCGTCATGAACCGATCAAATAGCTTGTACCACTATCTCGAGGATTACTTCAACCCGTACAACGATTTGTTTAGCTTACAGGCCCAATTCTCTTTTCTAGCAACTTTGAAACCATTTGGTTGGGACATGTATATATCCTCTTCAAGATCTTCATGTAAGAAGGCAGTTTTGACATTGAGTTCGATGAGCTCGAGATCAAACTGTGCAGCCAAAGCTAGCAAGATACGAATAAACATGTGCTTCAATCTGATGTTGTCTCTGCCAGGGATGCCTTCCTTCTTGGTGTAAACCCATTTATACCCAATTGCTTTATTGCCTTATGGAAGTTGCACCAATTCCCAAGTCTGGTTCTTGTGAAGTGACCCAATCTCTTCATCTATAGCCTCCTCCCACTTGACACTTTTTACATTCTGCACGGCTTCTCTAAAAGTGCACAGAACATTGTCTTCAATGATTGGACGTGCATAGACCACCATATCGGTCATCTAACTAGGTTGCTTAGGAACCCTTTTTCCTTTTCTAGTTGCAATAGGTTTTGATTGTTGTGGGGCCTCTTGAACTGGATCTTCATTCTCATCTGAACTCTCTTCAGGATCTTCTTCAGAGCTATTAGTTGAAACTTCTTTAGGATTGTTGATTGTCTAAATAGTCTTTGCTGGAGTCTCAAACTCCACCTGCACTGACTTCTTCAATACTTCCTTATTCTCTTGAGGATTTGGCTGTTTCAACATTATAGGCCTCGTTTGGGAAGTGGCTATTTTAGTAGGCTATTTTAGTTTTTGGCTATTTTAGTAGGCTAAAATTTTTGTGTTTGGGAAGATGATTGGATTTTTTTGTGGTTGGATGTGATGTTTGTGAGAGAAAAAGTGAAATGATTATGGGTTTGATGTGATATTTTGTCTTATTAGCTATTTTAGCCTATTATGTCTTTTTGTGAGTTTAGCCTAAATTGGGCTATTTTTTTTCTTCCGAAACACCCCCATAGACACATCAAAGGTAACTGTAGCTTGACCTTTTCTCGCCCCCCTTTCGGAAGCTTGAAATAAGCCCTATAGTTTAGACTCTCGTGGTTTTGAATCTAATCTCACAAGTGCAAGGTGAAATTGATAAACACCAAAGAGTCCAAATCTGACAAATCTTTTGGAAAATCGATTTTGAATCAAATTGTCAAAAATGAATTGCTTTTCCTGATACAGAGTCGCCACCTAAATATTTTATTTTGAAAAAATTTAGGAAAACCATGACTCGTGCCAAAGGCCACATGTTCATCATCACCAAGATTTTCTCAGCTCGGGAACTTAGGTACGAGAGGGGAAGGTCATGAATTGAGCACCCTCGCTCGCCCAATCAAAGATCGGTCTCTACTAATCATGATATGATTTTTATCAACATTATATGCTTTTGTTCTGGTTTATTAGGTTAGCATTTACTATGTTATGTGCGCATACAAGGTATAGACTAGTTTGCCCAAATTGGAACAATTCAATTTCATATTTGTTTTTCGAAAAGGGTTTGATTTTGCCACTTGACAGAGCGGGCTTAAAGTTTACAAATTTGCCACTTAACAAAGTGGACTTAAAACGTACATTCATTGAATTATTTCAATTCAAGCAACAAGTCTTCATTCATAGGCATTCAAACTGTTATAGCAAGTAAGCACTTAGCCTCATGGTAAGCATGCTAGTCATGACAATCACTCACACTCATGCAAGTATGCTAAAGCACTAAAAACTCACCTAGTACTCCAAGCTAAGATAAAACAAAAGAGTTAGAAAAAATGCATGATCTCCAACTATGCCAAATGTCTAATGCAACACATGCAATATGCAACTAAAATAGGCTCGGCCACTTAACATGTTATTTGCAACAATTTCATAGCATGCGGTTAAACACGTATTGAACGAGGTATTGAAATGATAATGTAGTTAGAATGATGAACCGAGCCTCGATACATACAATACAAATGAATGGATACAAACATGTGATATGCTAATTGAAACATGATGCCCGTAATCTAACCATCAAAAGCAGATAAATAAAAGGGAGAAAGACGTGGGGTTAGAAGACATACACGTTATTAAATTATGCTCTCACGAATGAGAGTTTGAATGAATAAACTAGCTAACTAATTAAGCTAATTATTACAAACCAAAATGAAACAAATAACTAGCTAAACTACTTAACTCATTATTGCAACAACAACTGAACTAATTAGTTAACTAACTAATTAAATAATTACAACACAATTGCAACTAATTATTAAACTAAGCAATTAACTATTCCACCTCCGGAAATGAGAGATATGCATACACATGCTCGAATTCCACCCGAAAAGACCACTGTTTTGCTCTTGAATGCCTCTGTTTGCACAGTTGAACATTTCCAAAACCATTTTGCTCCACCTTACCAACACTCTGCTAAGATTTACATCAGTGGCCAGCCGGCCAAAGATGAAGGTTGTCAGCCACCTGCCAGCTATGAAAGTGGCCTGCCGGCTGTCAAAGGTGGTCTGCCGGCCATGAAAAGTGGCTTGTCGGCCCATGATGCACAGGTTTATTTTGTTGTAATAGAGGACAAACAGAGCATATATAGGGTATTTTCAAGGATTGTCTACACAATTCAACTCTCCTTTTTATGAACAAATCCAAGGAGTTGTGAACTTAAGCCACAAACCACCAACTCAAGCAATTTCATTGCATGATGGCTTGTGACTAAAGATGTGCAAGCTCAATAAATGCAAAATAAGACACAAGCCTTCTCTCTTTCATGAAATATCAGAGGGAAGAAGATGACCTTGGAGACTTGGATCATTTCATCACTAGCATGTATGAAATGGTCCAAGTTCCACGTGTTCAATTAACGTCCGATTGAACACACCAAAACACAATCAAATTCTTATCTTTTCACAATTTTTGTTTCAACATTTAATTACTCAATTTTAGATTACCAACCATTCTTTAACCAATTAAGTCCATTGGTGAATTGAGTCCTCTAAAAGACAAGAAAGTGTCAAACAAGGGGTAGTTTAAGGCAAGAGAGAGGCGTCATGCCGTTGATAATGAACCCCTAAAAGAGGATTAAACCATTAAGCATGGACCTCAATCTCAAGCTTAATAATTCCAAGGTGGAAACAAAAACAACCCTCAAAGCAAACAAAGAGTGAAGAAATGGGGGAGGTTGCAGAGATTATGCTTGCTGAAATTAAGTGAGGAAAGCACTAAAACATGCAATCAACTCAAACAAATGATGTCTAAAAGCCGAAAACACTAAGCTTGTGAGGACACTTACACTACAACCATGCAAAACAAAGCTCAAATGGCTTAACCAACCCAAAACAGAGTTAAAATAGTCCAAAACAGAGGTTAAAACATGCTGGAATTAAACTACAACAAGCTAGAAAAATAAGCTTACACATGAAGCTAACTAGACTAGAAAACAAGACACAAGGAGGGGAGGCTAACCTTTCCAAATTTGGACTTCAAAACATGATTTTGGCCACTGAAAATACTCTGAAATTCAGTGTTTAAAAACTTGGAAAAAGATAGTAAAAGGGTGGGAAATACAAGGGCAAAGGAGATCTAGCTCTACACGTGGAGATAGATGCATGCATCTGTGCAAATAGCTGGCATAATTGGCATAAAATATCTGCAAAATACACTAGTGGCTGGTAAGCCACATCAGTGGTCGGCAGCCCAAAAGTGATGGCCGATAGGTCACTAGAGGTTACAGGTTGGAAAGACCAAGGCATGGTCCAAAAATGAGGCAAAAAGGGTACAGGGTTGGAAAGGCTACAAGTTATGGCGTTCCGCTGAGGACTTCAAGTACTTGGCGAGCAAACAAACTCATTATCAGGTGTGCATGCGAGGAAGTCCAAGTCGTAAGGGCCGTAAAAAACGGAGTGTCTACAGTTGCCCCTCTTTGACAGAACTCGGAGTCATAAAATGACGTTAGTGAATGTCAAAGCCTAAAGACGACCCATTTTGACAAGGCCATAAGACTTGGACAAACAATCAAGTCAAAAATAAATGGTTGTGCCCACAGCCTGCCTACGTGTCCCTTTGCAAGGAATCAAACTAGTGTAGTTCTGGGGGAAGATGCAAATGATATGCACAATGTAACTTTGAAAGCTGGACTCACAAGTTTCACAAAGCCGACTATTTTGAAAACTCATGATCATACGAGATGATGCGATAAGCAATACAAAACAATAAGCAAGAATGGATGCAATAAGCAAGATAACAACAAATGAAAGAGCAACTTAAAGCTAAAATCAACATAAGTTCTACGCAAGAAGAACTAAAACACACTCTAATCATGACAAAACAAGAGACGAGGGCAGAAAATACCGCTCAGGGTTGCGTTTCATGCATCCTAAGAAACTGAGAAAACCATTCGAGGTTGTGTTTTACACGTCTCGAGGTAAAAGAGAAACCGCTTGGGCTCGCGTTTCACATGTCCTGAGAAACAAGAATAAAAACTGCTCTCGAGCCCATGTTTTACGTGTCCCGAGAAACAACCACTCGAGCGCGTGCTTCTCACGTCTCGAGGTAAAACCCACCCAGGGCCGTGTTTCACGCGTCTTGAGAAACAACCACTCAGGCTCGTACTTTGTATGTCCCAAGATAAAACCACTTGGGTGCATACATCGTATGTCCCGAGGTAAAACCACTCAGGCGCGTACTTTATACGTCCCGAGGTAGAACCCGCGTAGGGACACGTTTCACGTGTCCTAAGAAATAAGCACTAGGGTGCGTACTTCACACATCCTGAGGTAAAATCCGTCCAGGGCCGCGTTCCACACGTCCTGAGAAATAACCACTTGAGCGCGTACTTCGTACGTCCTGAGATAAAACCACTCGGGCACATACTTCGTACATCTCGAGGTAGAACACACCCAGGACCACGTTTCACGCATCTTGAGAAAAACCCACTCGGGTGTGTACTTTGTATGTCTTGAGATAAAACCACTCAGGCGCGTACTTCGTATGTCCCAAGGTAGTACTTGCCCAGGGCCACATTTCACGCGTCTTGAGAAACAACCACTCGGGTACGTACTTCGTACATCCCAAGGTAAAACCACTCGAGCGCATACTTCGTACGTCCTAAGGTATAACCTGCCTAGGGCCACGTTTCATGCGTCCTGAGAAACAACCACTCAGGCACGTACTTCATATATCCTGAGATAAAACCACTTGGGCGCGTACTTTGTATGTCTCAAGGTAGAACCTGCCCAGGGCCACATTTCATGCGTCCTGAGAAATAACCACTCGGGGGCATACTTCGTACGTCCCGAGGTAGAACAACAGAGGTGTGTGCGATAGATGCACGAAGCGAACAAGTGCGATAGATGCACAAAGTGAATGTGTGTGATAGATGCACAAAGTGAACAAATGCAATAGATGCACAAAGACTTCAACTGGAACTCCTCTGAATGAACCATACATACAATATCGTTTTCCTGTGTAAGAAAGAAACTTGACAAGTGCGATATAGTAAGAATGCATGTTCTATGCAAAACAAACAACCGAGATACAATGTTAATTGAAAGCATATTCTGCGTGAAACTGGAACAGAAGCATATTCTATGCGTGATTCATAATGGATGCTAGACGTGCATGCAATATTCGTGAAATGCATGTCTTATGCAACAACGTATGTGAAATGCATATTCTATGCAACAAAGTGACATGCATGTTTTATGCAACAAAGTGAAATGCATATTCTATGCAAGGTACAAAAGCATAATTTGACAAAAACAAATTCAGTAGCAACTTCCGATTTACCTCTCAGAAGAGTTACAATATAGTTAAATGATACACCACGTTCAATTTGACAAGTGACGAATAGCGTGCACAGAAAACACAGTTTTGATCTTCCGTTGAAACAACCTGAACCCAAGAGTGAACCATCCCTACACTTCTTGGAAAACCAAGGACACAAAACAGCATCAGAACTCCAAAGGAGGCCACCGACCACCGGCCGGCCACAGAAGGAGGCTGCCGACTATGTGCCGACCATTGGCGAGACAACCTGAACCCAAGAGTGAACCATCCCTACACTTCTTGGAAACCAAGGACACAAAACCGCATCAGAACTCCAAAGGAGGCCACCAACCACTGGTCGGTTATAGAAGGAGGCCGCCGGCTATGTACCGGCCATTGGTGAGCCTTGCTGGCCACTTGTCGGCCACCTGCCGGCCAACGATTGCAGCTCGGGGGCAAATTTGACTTTTGGGCTTGGGTCTTTAAATATACAACTCAACACTTCATTTCCTCACTTCTTTAAGGCCGAAATACCCCCCCTCTCTCTAGATTTGCGTTTTCTACGCATTTTCCAACGCCCCACGCAAAGTTGATTCGCTAAACCCTCTTTGTTTCCTCCGTTTTGAACCAATTGAAATTTGATTTCGGTGCGTTTCTTGGAGTTTCACCACTTGAGGCTTATTCCCCTCGAGTTTCTCTTGAGTTCTGTGCACTTTTCCTAGCTGTGACTTTTTCTTCCATTTTCTCTCTCCTAATGTTGACTTTTTCCAAGTTTACTATTTTTCTTAATTTTGCTTCACTTTTTCACCTACTTCGCACCCATAGTCAGATGGCGGATGATGTATCATATAAAGGAGCTCCTCCAAAGACTCCCCCAGTATTTCCACCTATTCCTGAGGTAGTAGAGCCAGCAGCTGATCTTGAGGCAAACCTTGAGGTAGAATTTGAGCCTAAGGCCGAGCCAGAGCCGCTACCACTGAGGGTAAGGCCTTTCGATCCTCAGAGATACCATCCCCAGACATATATCTTGCCTGCCAGAGGCATCAGACGCTTCACTGAGTTTGCTTGCAGTGCACTGGAGGACCTCTTGCTGTGGGAGCCAGCTTCTCACCTGTCAGCCATTGTCATTGAGGTATGAACTCTGTTTTCATGTATTTTTGCCTTTCTTTACTTGTATTTCTTGCACTACCTTTTATTTGACTATACTATCATCACTGCTTTATCTAATCCATCTGTTCTTTATCTGTTGCATCTGTTTTCTGCCATAGGGCAAGTCTCGTGCCTTTAGAGGATACGGTGCTATGACCGCCCAAGACTGGTACGACAAGCTCCTCGTTGGAGTTCGCGACATCATAGACGAGACTGAATTTGGCCTATTCTGCTCTGGCCTGACTCAGGTCATCGTGAGCCGTCCTCTCTTGGGAGCACTCATAGAGAGATGGTGGGACCCCACCAACTCCTTCCACTTTCTACTACAGGGGAGATGACGATGACTCCCTATGACTTCGCCATGATCACTGGCTTAGACGTAGGGGGCAATCCGATCCCATTCAATACAAACATGGAGGAGTGGAAGGCAACCTGGAGCTGCTAGGGGCACATCCACCCATATACCAGACAGGTATGGCCAGATACACCTGGTTTGCCGAGTGGTTCAGAGGGACTGAACCTGAGACGATAGAGGAGACTGAGCAGTACGCCAAGGGCTTTCTGATGTTCATCTTCGGTACAACATTGTTTTCGAACAGGTGGAACACCATAGGCCTATATTTGCTGAGCGCCCTGGTGACCCTTCCTCGGGTTTATTTTTATGACTGGGGCGGAGCTGGCCTCGCCACCTTATATGGCTACATAAGCTCGACCTCCCGTGTAGACACCCCATTTTTGACCGTCCTCAAGACTTGGACGTCATTGTTTGAACACCCGATGATTGTGCTCGCTTGTGTTTGCTTTGAGTCCCTGAAGGTCTCGGCTGAGCGCCTTGTCTTGGAGCCTTTAATCTTGTTTGTTTTGTGCTTGGTTGTGAGCCAAAACCTTGGTGCCTTTTGCTTGGAGGGGAGAAGGGCCTTGTCTGCCACTTTTCCCCCTTGTCGGCCACTTGAAGTGGTCGGTCAGCTAGGGGAGGTGGCCGGCCGGCCACCTAAAGTGGCCGACGGCCATTTTTCTCCTTTTTCAGATATTTCTTTGTTAGCTGTGCTAGCTGTTGATCACTGAAGGTCATGTCTAAACACGTGTATGGAGGGATGAATGCGGCTTGATTTTCTATATAATGGGGGGTCTCTCCCCTATTTGAGGGGTTGGAGATTTTTGTGAGCAAATTTCCTCTCTCTTTCTCTCTAGAATCCTCTCTCTCTCTCTCTCCCTATTTTGTGCTTGAAAGTGAGAATTCTCTACACATTTGCACTAGGACCCCTGCCCAAACATCTTCACCTTGGAGCTAAGGTTCTTTGAGGCTTGGTTTCAGCTCTTAAGCCTGGTTTTAGCTCAGAATTGTGGCTGTTTATTGCTATGCTTCAAAGGTATAAGGCTTACCTCATTTAAGCTTTGTTTTAGTTACTTGTTTGGCCACCTTTGCATGCTATGTTGAGGTTGGTTTTAACCTCTGAAATCTCTATATTTATGGTTTAAAATGGTTGTTTGAGGTTTGTTTTGGAGTTAGGGTGGTTTACCCTTTTTGTAGCTTGTTTGCTAAGGTGTTGTGCCCTTTTTCAAGCCTTTTAAAACAACTTTTTTTTTTTGGCCTTGTAACCACTGAATTTCAGGGGAATTTTAGTGGTAAAAGTATGTTTTAAAGTCCAAAATAGGTGGGGGTGGTTTCCCTCATTGTGTCTTGTTTGCAAGTGTAGATAGCCTAACATGTGAGCATGCTTTTGTACCTTTTTGTGACTTGATCTCAGCATGTTTTAGCTACTGATTTGGCATGCTTTAGCTCTATTTTGGGCTGCTTTAATCATATGAGCCTTGTCTTGCATGGTTGTAGTGCAAATGCCTTCACTAGCTTAGTGTTTAAGGCCTCTAACATGTTTTGCTTGAGATGATTGCATGTTGTAGCATCATTTAACATGTGATTTTAGTGTATATGGCTCTGTCACACTCTCACTTATTTCACTCTTTCATTGTGTTTGAGAGTTGTGTCTTGAGTCTTGTTTGTAGCCTAACATGCGAGCATGTTTTTCTAGCTTTTTGTGCCTCAATCTCAGCAAGTTTTAGCCACTGTTTTGGCATGTTTTAACTCTATTTTGAGTTGGTTTGATCATATGAGACTTACTTTGTATGCTTGTAGTGCAATTGTGCTTGAGAGCCTAGTTTGTGCTATGCGTTAGCCTTTCATTCTAGCTATTTTTGACTTGCTTCAGGCATGTTTTAGGACTTATTTTAGGCTATCTCAGGACTGTTTTGAAGTGTTTGCATCTTTTGAGCTTTGTATTGCATGGCTATAGAGTAATGGGCTTCACTAGTTTGGTGATGTAAGGCCTTGGATATTACTTGCATATGTTGCTTGCATGATTTAGTGTCTTTTTGCGTGACATTTCAGCACTGAAATATCTGCCACCTCCCTCATTACTTCACTTTTCCATTTTTTTTGAGGGTTGGTTAACCTTAAGGTTGTATTTAAGCTTGAGATAGAGCTTGTGCTCAATGGTTTTAATCCTCTTTTGAGGGTTTCTAATAACCAAAGGCATGATCTCTCTCATGTCTTAAATCATCCTTTGGTTGACCCCTCTCTCATTAGAGGACAATCACCTTGAACTTAACCTGTTAAAGAATGATTTGGTAATGTAAAATGAGTACATAAAACATGACAAGTAAAACTTGAGCAAGTTAAGCATGTTGTGTTGCATTGCATGTGTTTGGATCAGACGTTAATCCAAACACAAGAAATGTGGGACATTTCATACTCAAAGTGATGAAATGTGTCACATTTCTTGGTCGCCATCACCCTTGATCATGCATGATAGGGTGGTGGTCCTTCGAGTCTTATTTGTGCATTCATTAAGCTTGTACAAGCTTGACTCTTTGGCCATCATGCATTGAAAATGCTTGATTGGTGGCTTGAGAGCCAAGTGCCATACTCCTTTGAGCTTGAGAAATGATAAGGAGGGTGGCAGTACACACATTCCTTAAAAAATGCATTGCTTTGCCTCTGTTGCTCTCTATTGCAGCAAAATCGAGAGTCTAGAAAAGGGGGTGGCCGACTGGCCACTTGAGGTAACCGACCGGCCAGTTAGGGTGGTCGGCAGCCACTTTTTGTGGCCGACCGGCCACCAGTCCATTTTTGTGCAAACGTGTTCCTGTGTTGGAGTTGAAGCAGTCTGGAAGTTGGTTCAATGTTCAGAGATCAAATAAGTGTAAACAGAGGCAGCCGACAGCAGACGGATTTTCGGGAGGAAGCCAAACGAGCATGCATGTCTCCCTCGCCCGCGAGGCCACTTAATTTCTTTATTAGATAGTTGTAGCTGATTTATACAAGTGTTGTAATTAATTAGTTTAATCTGTTTTGTAATATTTTAAATAGCTTAGCATAGCTAGTTATTCAATTGTGTTGTAATAATTAATTAGCTAGAATAGTTAATTAGTTGTTTTGTAATAATTATCTTAGCTTAGTGTAGCTTAGCTTATTCATTCAGACCGTCCTTTGAGAGGGTGTAATGTTGTAATAAGTGTGCGTGCGTGTGTACATGTCTTCCAACTCCACGTCTTTCTCCCTTTTACTTACCCGCTTTCGATTGTTAGTTTAGGGACATTTTCGATTAGCATATCTTATGCTTGCATGTTTGCATCATTCATTTGTCTTGCATGCACCGAGGCTCGGCGCATCATTCAATCTGCATTGTATTTCAATACTTCTTTGAATACGTGTTTAAAAGCATGTTATCAAATTGTATCATATACCATGATTAGATAGCCGAGCCTATTTAATTTCATTATTGCATGTGTTGTATTAGGCATTGTTAATATAGTTAGGATCATGCATATTTCTAACTAGCTTTTGCTTTGGCTTGGAGTACTCGGTGAGTCTTTATGCTTTAGCATACTTGCATGAGTGTGATTTCCATATTGCCATGTTTCGCATGCTTGCCATGAGGCTATGTGCTTAAATGTTAAACTACATGAATACCTGTGGATAAAGGCTTTGTTGTTTGAATTGGGACAATTCAACAAATGTGAGTTTTAAGCCCACTTTGCGAAGTGGCAAATCATGTTGTAAGCCCATCACGGTTGGTGACAAATTCGCGTTTTAGCCCACTTGAGGGTGGTAAATTCAAACCATTTTCGAAAACAAACATGAGTTGAAATGGTCCAATTCTTGCAATTTTAGTCTATACTTATATGTGTGCGTCACATACTAAAGCTAGCTAATAACCGGAATAAGAACACATGAGGTTTATAAAACAACATATCATGTTTAGTGGAGGCCGATCCTTTGATTGGGCGAGCGGGGGTGCTCATTTCAGGAGCTTCCTCTCTCGTACCCAAGTTCCTAAGCCGAGGCAACTTTGGTGATGACGGACACGTGACCTTTGGCACGAGTCAGGATTTCCTAAATTTTCCCAAAACAAAATATTTAGGTGGCGACTCTGTAATCTGGCTAAGCAGTCTAGTTTTGGCATTATTTGATTCAAAATCGATTTTCCAAAATGATTTGCCAGATGGGACTTTTTGGTGTTTATCAGTCTCACATTGCACTTTGTGAGATTAGATTCAGAACCGTGATAGGAGTCCGAACTGTAGGATCAATTTGAGCTCTCCAAAAAGGGGCGCGAAGAAAGTTGAGTCCACATCCCGTCTGAGAGGGGACTTGATCAGAGGCTACTGGCGAGCCTAGGAGGTACACATCTCAGTTCCCTTTTAGCACTTTAAATTTTATTCTTTACAGTTTCTGCTTTACATCTGCTTTACATCTATGCTTTCTGCTTTGCACTTTCTGCATCTGTTCATACATTATGCTTTCTGCTTTGCACTTTCTGCATCTATTCATACATTATGCTATCTGCGTTGTACTTTCTGCATCTGTTCATACACTGTGCTTTCTGCTTTGCACTTTCTGTATTTGTATTGATCACATACCACTGTATTTTCTTTGCAGCTATGGGTGTATGCATATTTTCCGACTCTGGCACCAGAGCTTGTAGAGGAGCTTTCATTGGCAGTCCCCTACTCGTGGAGATATGACGGCTGGCTCCAGCATAGAACCCATGAGACCTTCACGTTTTTCCGCTATTACTTCGACACCGTAGCTGCTTATGAGGTAACTCGAAACACAGTCATTTTTGCTTTACAACTGTTCTGATTCACATTTAACAACTGATAGCAACTAATAATCTGTACAACTTCTATTTGCAGATCATGTGGTAGCCATAGGCCATGATGCCAGCGGGGATTCGGGACCAGTATGCCGGGACTTGGGCCGTTTCCCGCTTCCGTATTCTACTCAAGGGCCCAGTCTTCCGGGCCTAGTTCTTGGGCGAGCACTTCGTGTGCCAGATTGTGGGCCTGCCTAACCAGATCATTCCGATGGCTCCGCTAGAGTCCATGCGATCAACAGATGGCCTATCCACTGAGGAGGTCATTCAGTTTATAGTGGGTTTAGATGCCGACTACTTCCGAGCAATGGGTGACTATGCGACCTTCATCCAGACACATCTAATGCCACCCCTGACCGGTGCTCGTGGAGGTGAGGAGGCGAGAGCTCCTGCTGCGAGAGAGATGCCCAGAGTGACTCGGACGACCAGGGCCCATGGTAGAGGGGCTTCCCAGGCGAGGCAGAGGACCGGCTGGCCAGAGCTTCTTACCGCGCTGACATGTTGGCGGCATACTGGGGATGCTTACTAGGTTCTGATTAAGGCTGTAGCAGTTGGGCACGAGCTTGTCAGGGTTCGAGGCTTGACTTAGGTATGAATTACACTTTACGTTTCGCACCCCACATTTCATTTCAGGCATGTTTACTGCAGACACTGATCATTTAAATACATTTGCTGGCATCCATTGACTACACAAGAGGCGCTCTCAAGCTGATAGCCTCGGTGATGGGGATGGTACAGAGGAGGGAGACATTGGTTGGTCTCCACGGTATCCCTGTAAGTTCTTCAGTTTGCACTCCAGGCATCAAATTTCCACTGACACACTGAGACTGACATTTCAACCGAAAACTTCCCAAACTGCACTAATACACCGCATCTGACACACTGCACTCGCACACTGTATTCATACACTGTATCTAATTTTTGCATACTATGCTTGCATCTGATACACATACTGTAGCTGATATGTGACAACTGTCTTTTTAAATCCCACCCATACCAACGGCAGCTGCAGCACCAGCGGTACCTCCTCCAACAACAAGGAGGAGAGAAAGACAGGTTTCAGCGTGCGACCGAGGTAGAGCTAGGGGTACCCGAGACGAGAGCGGTCCTTCAGAGCCCAATCTGAGTGATGCTGATGTTGAGATGAGCGACTCTGAGGAGGCAGCGAGTCAGCATTTGGAGTCTGTAGACCGCCTGGGAACTCCCGATCTGTGCGCGAGGGCGCGAATCGTTGTTCATAGCTACTACAGTTCGGACTCATGTCACGGTTCTGAATCTAATCTTGCAAAGTGCAATGCAAGACTGATAAATCACCAAAGAGTGCAAAATCCGGCAAATCGTTTTGAAAACTAATTTTAATAAAGAAGTGCCAAACATGAACTGCTTTGCTAGACACAGAGTCGCCACCTAAATATTTTATTTTTGGGAAATTTAGGAAACCCTGACTCGTGCCTAAGGCCACGTGTCTGTCATCACCAAAGTTGCCTCAGCTCGGGAACCTAGGTACGAGGGGGGAAGGTCATGAAATGAGCACCCCCGCTCGGCCGATCAAAGATTGGCCTTTACTAAGCATGATATGTTATTTTTGAAAACACATGTGTTCTTATTTCGGTTATTAACCAAGAATTACTATGTGATGTGCACAACAAACAAGTATAGACTCACTCACGCGGATTGGAACAAAACAACTGATGTTTGTTTTTCGAAAATGGTTTGAAGTTGCTACTCGCAAGTAGGTTATGACGCGGATTTGCCACCCTCAAGTGGGCTTAGGAAAACATGATTTTGCCACTTCAAGTGGGCTTAAAAAAACTCACAATCATCGAGTTGTTCCAATCCAGGAAATCAAGCCTCCACCCACAGACATTCAAGCAGTTAATCACTTAAGCAGTTAGCCTCATGGCAAGCATGCTATCATGGCAACACTTACACACGTGCAAGATGTTAAAGCATAAACACTCACAGGGTATTCCGAGCCAAAACAAAAGCTAATTAGTAACCATGCATGATCCTAGCTATGTCAAGAATGTCTAATGCAACACATGCAAAATGCAACTAAGATAGGCTCGACTATTCTAAGATGTCATGTGAATGCAATTAGATAACATGTATTCAATTTGGAATTGAAATACAATGCAGTTAGCATGATGCGCCGAGCCCAGTGTATGCAAGACAGATGAATGATGCAAACATGCGAAGCATAAGGATGCTAATTGAAATATGCCCTAAAACTAACCATCGTAAGTGGCTAAATAAAAGGGAGAAAGAAATGGGGGTTGGAAGACATCCATCACATACACGCACACTTATTTACAACATCGCCTTCTCGGAGGAGGGTCCGAATGAAAAGCTAACTAGCTACGCTAATTAAGCTAACTATTACAAACCAACTAATTAGCTATTCCTAGTTAACTAATTATTACAAAACAAATCAAATGACTAATTTACACTAACTAATCACAAGTAATGTGTGGGAGCCGGATAATTAGAATAATCAGAAGCGTACTATAGAAGACAGATGTTACACGGCTCTATCCTACACGATAAGGATGTCGAATATAATAGATAGGCCGAATAGATACTGAACTATGGAGCCGAGTAAATAAGAGGATAATGAGTGACAAGTGGGCCTGGCCACGAGGCCCAGGTAACAAGTATAAATAAAGGAACAACAAATTAAAAAAGGTATGGAAGAATTATTGTGCTTAACTTAGAATACAAGCATTCTTGAGTGTGAATTCTAACTTGTCCGTCGGAGTGCTAATTTCGGCACCCCCGACCAGAGTGTTTATTCCTTTTCAGGTGACCAGAAGAGGATCACGAGCGTTCTCCAGGATCAGAAGAGTATTTCCAAACCACTTTCCCACAATTGGCGCCGTCTGTGGGAAAACTCAAGCACATCCATGGCGAGCGCGACGGAAGATCCTCCGACAGTCACTGTCGACCCTATACCACAAGACGAAACCACTCCAACAAACTTGCTTGGAACAGAGACTATCGCCGCAAGACGTGCCTTCAATTTTGCCTCACCCTTAACTTCGGAGCATGAGACAATGTAGGCGATCATAGAATAAGCAAAGCAAAATGAACAGAGGTTAGAGAACATGATCGCTGAAAACGAACGTCTTCATGAAGATTTGGCCTTGGAAATGGCGAAGTCCAAGCAAGCTGCGCGCCTAAATCCAGAACGATCTCCGAAGGCAGGTGGTCGACAAACTCGAGCACGACAAGACACTGATAACGACTCTGACTCATTATCCCCAGAGCCCGGGAAGAAGGGACGACATGAAACCACCAGTTCTTCCGAAGAAAGTCCCCGTACAATGCACAAGCGAAGAAGGAACAGTTTGGACGAAGAACAACACGATCCCTTTGTACGACGGATTGCAAAGGCTGTGCTACCCAAGAAATTCAAAGCACCGTCGTTCACCTTGTACGACGGCAAATCAGACCCCACCGACCACATCCACCACTACAAGCAGGCCATGACATTGCATGCAGACGACGAGGCCCTCATGTGCCGAATATTTCCTAGTAGTTTGGGACCATTGGCAGTCAGGTGGTATTATAAACTGGAGCCGGCTTCGATCAAAACCTTCCACCAACTACAGAAATCCTTCAGGGCCAGATTCATCGCAAATGAAGTCCAGCAGAAGCAAGCTGACTCTCTCTGGGCAATGCAAATCCTACAAGGAGAAACACTAAAAGCATATTCAGCGCGATATTGGGAATGCTTTAATCTTGTTGATGACGCTTGCAACGACTCCATGGCCATCACCGCCTTCAAAATGGGATTACACCCAGATAGTGCCCTCCGCAGTTCCTTGACTAGAAGACCCCCTAAAATAGTTTGGGGGTTGATGAAGAAAGTAGAGGAATACTGCAAAGTGGAAGATGACGCCTTGCAGGTTAAAGCTAGACACATGGCCAACAAAACGGCCCCTTTCGAAATCGCTCAGCCGATAAGTTCTGCAACACCTTAGAGCCTTGAACCACGACAGCGGGCTAAACGAGACAAGAGATAGGATTCTCGCCGATCCAGCGATCAATGCTCGCACCAAGCGAATGAGCAATTGCAGGTCGATAGCAGGCGCACAAAGTGCGCCGACAAGAAATATATGGAGCTGTCAGAGCCAATCAGCTCGATTATGTCCAAAATCCAACATCTTCCGTTCTTCAGATGGCCGTCCAAGATGGTGGGACCTCCTGACACGAGAAGGCGGGACAGGCGTTGTGAATATCACAAAGATCACGGTCATGATAAGGACAGTTGCTATGCCTTGAAAGACCACATTGAGGAATTGGAGCAAGATGGTCGGCTCCAGCAACACGTTAATAAAAACTGTCGCCCTTAGGCTGGAGTCACCTCCCCTTGGCGTTATACATATGATATACAGCCTTCCAATGCCACATACCATACACGCAATTCATTTAGCCCCCCAGAAGCAACGCACACAAACGAAACAGCCCCACAAAGCTCCGAGCATTACCTTCGACGATTTCAATCTTATCGGCATAACGCTCCCCCATATTGATCCATTGGTCATTGAACTACACGTGAACTGATTTATCGTTAAACGTGTCCTCATAGACCAGGGGAGCACTTCGGAGGTCATGTATTACGAGACCTTCATCAAACTCGGCTTCAACGAATAAGACCTATCTCCGGCTCCTCATCCATTGTTCGGCTTCAACGCAAATCCAGAGTACCCGTTGGGAAAAATCACGTTACTCGTTCAGGCGGGCTCCCAAACAGTGGATGTGGAATTCTTGGTCATCAAGCTCCCTTCGCCGTATAACCTCATCATGGGGCGAAGTTGGTTGCATACTATTCAGGCCGTGCCAAGCACCTATCATCAGCTACTACGCTTCCCGACCGAACACGGCGTTGAGCAAATCCGTGGTTCCTGGCAATCCACACAAGCATGTTATCTCCTTTCTGGAAAGACACCAATGGGATGCAGGTCAACTCCACTGAAGCGTCGAATCGAGACAGTCTCGACGATGTCGGACGGCTCCCTGACGAAAAGCCACAGAAGCTCTAGGCGATACCAGCAGCAGCTTCCCAAGACATATGTTTAACGCGTCCAGCTGCGCCACTACAGGCCGGGAAAGCTACTCCTGAAGGTATTTCCGAATGATAGGAGACCGGTTGATGGAAAATTAGGCACGCGGCCTTACTCCTAACGCACTTGCGCAAATTCTATCATTAAACCCGACCTATGGGGATAACGATTCTGGTTCTGAATGGCTTACCATGTACACTTTCCACTTCTATAATGCAAAGATTCCTGTTTACTCACTGTGCAATCCAGTTCAAAAGTGTTCCAAATAAAGTCTCCGGATTCGGAGCCTCATCGGGGCATGACGTCTTTGGGCTGATAAAGCCTCCAGATTCGGAGCGCCCTTCGTGGATGTCACGATTGGCCAAATAAAGTCTCCGGATTCGGAGCCCCATCGGCGCATGACGTCTTTGGGCCGATAAAGCCTATGGATTCGGAGCACCCTTTATGGATGTCACGATTGGCCAAATAAAGCCTCCAGATTCGGAGCCCCATTGGCGCATGACGTCTTTGGACCGATAAAGCCTCCGGATTCGGAACGCCTTTCGTGGATGTCATGATTGGCCAAATAAAGCCTCCGAATTCGGAGCCCCATCAGCACATGACGTCTTTGGGCCGATAAAGCCTCCGGATTCGGAGCGTCCTTCGTGGATGTCACGATTGGCCAAATAAAGCCTCCGGATTCAGAGCCCCATCGGCGCATGACGTCTTTGGGCCGATAAAGCCTCCAGATTCGGAGCGCCCTTCGTGGATGTCACGATTGGCTAAATAAAGCCTCTGGATTCGGAGCCCCATCGACACATGACATCTTTGGGCCGATAAAGCCTCCAGATTCGGAGCGCCTTTCGTGGATGTCACGATTAGCCAAATAAAGCCTCCGGATTCGGAGCCCCATTGGCGCATGACGTCTTTGGGCCGATAAAGCCTCCGGATTCAGAGCGCCCTTCGTGGATGTCACGATTGGCCAAATAAAGCCTCCGGATTCGGAGCCCCATCAGCGCATGACGTCTTCGGGCTGATAAAGCCTCCGGATTCGGAGCACCCTTTGTGGATGTCACGATTGGCCGAATAATGCCTCTGGATTCAGAGCCCCATCGGCGCAGACGTCTTTGTGCCGATAAAGCCTCCGGATTCGGAGCCCCATCGGCGCATGGCGCCTTTGGGCTCAAAAAGACTTCAGATTCGGAGCCCTATCAGCGCATGACGTCTTCAAGCCGATAAAGCCTCCAAGTTCGGCTGACCAAATAGTGGCACCGATCGACGCTCAAGGGCTGAGTAATATTCCGAATTCGGGGCGCCCTCAAGAATAAAAACATTTACACATCGAAGGAGGGATATGTAGGTTGAACCAGTACAATCGCATGAACAAGATAAAATGTTCTAGCATTCAAAATAAGATGCTTAATTCAGCATACAAAAATTCAGAATGAGATAAACTTTTAGAATGAAACATTTTATTCGATCAAATAGTAATTACAAAAAACGCAATCTGTGTTCAAAGCATTACAATGTCTATTCTCATACGGCGTCGCATTGGTACAAGCAGCAACCCCGAATCAACGCCCCCTGATCAGAGAGCACCCGCAACTTGAAATGCTTCGATTTGACCACGCTTGAATCCACGATTCACAACGACGATATAATCACCTTTGAGGCGGCGACCTTTGACGCCATAGACAACGTTAAGGCCAAGATCGAAGACAAGTAGGGAATTCCCCATGAAAACAGTAATGCTCAACGGTCGTGGCGCTACGTCGGCCTCATTTCTTGGTCGCGATTGCGGAGAACTTCTCCATTGCTGTTTCTCCCTTCGAGGTGATCTGCTTTGACGACTTAGAGGCTGACGTTTTTCCCGTTTTTTGAACGTTCTACCTTCCGCGCGAGTGGGTTCTCTGCTGCGATTCATTGCAATGTCAAGCTCAGCCAGAGTCCGAGCTTCTCCTCTGCTGCTGAAGAAAAACTCCATTCGACATTCACACTTATCTAACCCCACGCAACAAAATCGTTTTAAATCGAGTCTGAGCACAGTAAGCGAAGTCACTGGAGCAAAAAGTCCGAGGCGATTTATTTCTACAATCCTTGTAGTGGCCCCGTGAGGATTTCATTAACGTTGATCTCCAAGAGACGGACGCCGAGCGATATTGGCCACAGCCACTCCATGTATCAATCTTTGGCTAAAATGGCCTTGCGTGACACGCTGAAAAAATATCTAGTGAAGAATGCTCATGACAAGCCGGCATATAACCGTTCGGAATTAAAATGCCTAGTTGATTTGAGCCGGTCAATGTTTATACAATGAAACACATGCAAACACGTATGTGCTGAATGAAAATTACAATGAAACATTTAAAATAGAACCTTTTATTCAATCAGGCAATAATTACATAATTACGAACGCGATTTGCGTTCGAACGTTACATTGAATATTTTTTATACGGCGTCGCCCTCATCCTCCCTCTGCTCGACTTCAAAGGCAGAAAACGGAAAATGGTTACGTTGGTACAGTGGCAATGCCGAATCGACCCCCGCTGCTCGGAGAGCTTCGTCGACCTGAAGCGCCTTAATCCAACCATGCTTAAATCTACGATTTTCGCATCAGCAAACTTCCTCGGCGAGCTTTTCCTTGGTCTTTTGTATCCCTACTTTCCGGCCATCGTGGAAGCCTTTTTCGTAGGCCCTCCCCTTCACGGATTCCATCGCGAACATGCTCGCCGTATCGCTATCGGCGATCGCGGTACTGATAAGCCGCTGGGTGACCGTTTCTTCCACGATTGGGTTAGCCTGTCCGACGGGTTGTGCTGAACGGCCTCGATCTTCCTTAGCTCACGCTCAGTCGCTTCCGCGCGAGCCTCCAAACATCGGATGCGTTCATCCCTCTTCTCTATTTCTCGGCGAGAAGCACGGAGACGCATGCCAATTTCATAGGCGGTATAGAGGCCCTTCATCGCACCGTGAATGCCTTCACGAAAACACTTCGAAGTCCTGTCGACCTACCATCGACTGCTGGACCTCGGGAGGAAAAATCTGTCTAGCGAATTCGACTGCCACACTTGAATCTCGAACGATCGAGTCTGCATCTGTCATGGGCCTATTCCCTACAAAGACTGCAAAACTCAATGGGCGTGGGTTCTCACCGGGCTCCCTTCCAGAATGGGGTTACGGGGATTTTCCTTGTGACTTCTTGTCCCTCCTGGGTGACCTACTTCAACGACGAGGAGATTGATGTCTCTCCCGATCCCTCGAAATCCTACCTCCCGAGCGCGAAGGTTCGCCACTTCGATTCATGTTTCCTCCCAGCTCAGCTAGCGTCCTCGCTTCCCCTTTGCTGTTAAAGAAGAGTCTATTCGACATTCACGCTTGTTTATCCTTCGTCAAAGACTTGGACTGAGTTGTTCACTGAGCGCTTAAATAGGACCTTGATTCATTGATTCCCTACGAGGGCAGCGCCTCCAAGGCAATCTCACTAATATCGAAACCTCAACAGCCCGAAACCGACTGAGTCGTGCCCCCATCAAATAATGATTTAGGTAGTCTTAACTTCCGCAAGGGCAGATTCATCAATCTATTCAGCCTGAGTGCCATAGCCGCTTCAGGAATTGACTCATCAATATTGTGTGATTCGGCATTTGAAATTCATGAAGCAGGTGGGGCAAGGGCAGATTCATCAATCTATTCGGCCTGAGTGCCGCAGCCGCTTCAGGAATCGACTCATCAATATTGTGTGATTCGGCGTTTGAAATTCATGAAGCAGCCGGGGTAAGGGCAGATTCATCAATCTATTCGGCCTGAGAGCCGCTTCATGAATCGATTTACTTGTTCGGATAAATTGAAATTAAACTAATATAATGGCCAAGATTACACTGTCATCCAAAGTAGTGGAAGGAAAAACCCTTTATTAAATTCAAAAACTGCGTACAAGTAATAGTGAAACAGGAAGGAAATTTTCATTAATAAATTGGGTGCAGATAGTAACTAATTTATACATGAAAATTACCTAGAATCCATTAAACAAAAATGTACATTAAAATTAAAGATACCTAATAAAACTAGAATGTCTCCCAGATCAATCCTCGGGATCAGACTCAAGTGGCAAGGCCAATGTAACTCCAACGGTAGCAAGGGCTTTGAGCCACCCATGTGTGAATCCCCGATTCTCAAATTTGGGGACCTCATCTACGTATTCCCTCAAGGCGGTGCTCTTCCCAGCTTTTAGCGCCGTAGAAGCTATAGATTCGGCTTTTTCCTTGGCCGCCTTCAATTCTTCTAACTCGGCCTCTGCCTTGGAAAGCGCCTCCTGGGCTAACTTGAGTGACTCCTCGCTCACGTTTGCCCTATCCTCGGCTTCGGATCTGAGCTGGTCAGCAGTCCGAGCCCTCTCCTTTTCAGCTTCGGCTCGAGCACTTTCCATTGCGGCCCTCATCGCCTTGAACTCAGCCCTGCTTCTTTCACCTTCAGCTTCAAACTTTAAGCGGCCAATTCTTTCAATGGCATCACGCTGCCGGCGACCTAGTTTGGCTATCCTTCCAGCTGTCTGCAAAACAAGTTTGGATCACCACATCAAGCAACATCGTATGCAAACCAAACCAAACGAGCAAAAAAGAAAAGTATCATATACATACCAGAAGCGCCGACTGGGCAGCGAATGCTATAGCTGCCAAATTCGGCTCTTCTCGAAAGGTGGCCTTGTCAGCCGGTAGCGAAACCGAGGTGGCCAAGCTCAACATCACGGCTAGATTCTTCATGGCAGATGCGTCAGAGAAGATTGGTGTGTCTTTGATTTTTGGTTGAACAACGAAGGGGGAAACCACGTCAGACTCTTCTAAGCGAGGTCGTTTGTTAGCAGGGCTATCCTGCGAGCCGGCCTCTCCCTCAGTGGAACGTTTTTCGCCCTGCTCTTATGAAACCAGCTGTTCTTCCGTAACCTGCTGTTCAGCCCCCTCCGTTTCAGCCATAACAACTTGCGCCGTTTCTTCTCCAGTAACCCGTTGTAAAGATTCAACCAGAGTAGGCTCAGAACGAACGGCCTCGGCTTTCTTTCGAGTGGCCATTCGCTCGGCATTTCTCTTTCTCGCCATCTGTATGAGATTCTCCCCAGCCATGCCTTCTGAAAAAGTGCCGGGAAGGTCTCCCAAGTTTGTAAAAATATCTCCGAAGGAAAACTCCGCCCGACTCGAAGTGGACGGTGAGTTAGGCTGTTTAAGACCGGCTGCCTCAAACGCTGATTTCAGAGCTTCGTCGACCTCTTCGGCCTCGACGGTGAACAGCCTCGTTAATTCGACATCTACCTTGACAATTGGCTCTAAGCCTTGCTCCGAATCAGAAGCTTCGAGACCAATTTGCCTAAGGATCTTGAAACTGGGGAAGACAAGAGCCGTAAGGTGTTGCTCGCCGGTTGGGATCGGGATGTCGTCCGCGGCCGAGAATGTAGTGTAGGTAGGCTCGTACCGTAGGAGAATATGGGCAGCCCTCCCTTGCTTCTGTACGTTTGGACGACCAAAGTACTTTAGCGCAGTTTTAATTTCTGCAAGGGCTGCGTCGTCAGCCGAGGTCAAAATCCTCTTCAACTTATTGCCTGCAAGAACAAAGGGTAAGGTTTGGAGAAAAAACCGCATAAAAGAAAGATCAACAAACAAGGAGTTATACGGCGACCTGGTTCACCCCTCCGTCTAGGATTCGGGGCTAGGCGATCTTCGCCTTTGCCGAACTCCCAGTTGCCTCGGACATTGACCATTACATCGTCAACTCGTTTGCCAGAGGTGGCAAGGATTGTTACTAAGTGATGATCGGTGTCCTTGGCCCGGAGAAAGTAGCGCCCGAGCCGACCGGAGGATTTGGCTAAAGCATAGCAGTGCCGAATCACCGAAATGCCAAGGTGGATCCTGAGACGCCAATTCAACTTTACGATTCCCATTACGATTTGGAAAAAATTCACATTGGGTTGCGAAGGAATCAGACTCCAATAGCAGAAGATAGCCTTAAGAAATGGGTGTAGGGGAAAGCGAACTCCGCCCTCCGCAGTAGACAGGAGAGGGAAAACGATTGTGTTTTGGTCGTCCCTCTTCATATCAAGGGTATTGTCCGTTACCAGTGAAAGATGGACATCCTCAGGGATAGAAAAATGTCTTCGGAACCCAGAAATTCAACCCTCGGAAAGGAGGTCTTTCAAATGCTTAGCCATTCTAGTAAGGACGCACGGATATTCTAAATCAAAAATAAAAGCGAAAAATAGGATTGCAAGGAGAAGAGAAGAAAACTTACGAAAGGCAAAGGAGACAAGGAGAGAACGGATAGGAGTTGCAGAAAACACGTCGAAGAAGAGATACCGACTGGCAGTCCAGGAGGTTCAAATATTCGAAAAAGTATGTTTTCGAAGGGACTTAAGTTTCAAATCATAATAAATGCGAGAGAAGCATGAATGGGGCGGGAAAGTGTCACAGTGACCAAAAAACACGTACGCATTCTGACGCGCATCGGGAAAAAGATTAACCGCCGAATTTTTGACTTCTTGCCAAACACACCGACTAACTGATGCTAGCGAGATGTTTGGGGGGCAATTGTGGGAGCCGGATAATTGGAATAATCAGAAGTGTACTATAAAAGACAGATGCTACACGGCTCTATGCTACACGATAAGGATGCCGAATATAATAGATAGGCCGAATAGATACTGAACTATAGAGCTGAGTAAATAAGAGGATAATGAGTGACAAGTGGGCCTGGCCACGAGGCCCAGGTTACAAGTATAGATAAAGGAACAACAAATTAAGAAAGGCACGGGAGAATTGTTGTGCTTAACTTAGAATACAAGCATTCTTGAGTGTGGATTCTAACTTGTCCGTCGGAGTGCTAATTCCGGCACCCCCGACCAGAGTGTTTATTCCTTTTCAGGTGACCAGAAGAGGATCACGAGCGTTCTCCAGGATCAGAAGAGTATTTCCAAACCACTTCCCCACATAATGAAATGGTCTCACGGGCAAGGAAGAGATGCATGCACGGTCGACTTCGTTCAGAAATCCACTACCGTGCCTCATGATGCCTCTGTTTGCACTCTTTTGGACCTCTGAAAATTATGTCAACTTCCAAGATGCTTCTGATCCACCTTAGGAACATGCTGAGGGATGGTCAGCCAAGAGGGATGGCCATCGGCTAGAGTTTATGGCTATCGGCCAAATTGATAGCCGATCGGCAGACTTGGATGGCCAGGTGGCAGCTCTGATGGCCGATCGGCCACTACTTCCTGTAATTTCTCCTTTTTGCTGCAACAGAGCACAAACAAGGGCATGGCAGTGTATTTGCAAGAAAATGTGTGAGCAACTACGCTCCTTATCATGTCTCAAGCTCAAAGGAGTGTAGTGCTCGGCTCTCGAGCCATCAATCACGTATCTCAATGCATGATGGCCAAAGGGTCAACCTTGCACAAACTCAATAAATGCACACAAATATCACATAGGACTCAATGAACCTCCACTTTATCATGCATGATCAAAGGTGTCGATGACCGAAAGAATGAGGCGCGTTTCATCACTTCAAGTATGAAACGCCTCGTTCCCCATGTTTGGATCAACATCTGATCCAAACACAATGCAATGCAAACAAACATGCAAAGATAATGCAACATGCAACATGCAAACAACATGAGCATGCAACCAAATATGCAAGCAACATGAGCATGCAACCAAATGCAAATCACAATGTCATGCAACAACATGCATACAACAATGCAATGGCAAGGGCTATGTAATGCAACATTTCATGGACCAAACCAAACGCAAGGAAGCCTCATGCATGCCAAGACAATGGCCAAAGTATGCTAAAAATTAAGTCCGAAAGTATATGCAAGCATGCATACCAATTGGATCACAAACAAAGCATGAAGGCACCAACTCTCAAGCACATTGAAGGAGTGGAAAGTGTGGGAATGTGGCAGTGGAATAGGCTCTGAAATCAAATTCCAAAGGATGCTAAATCATGCACATATGACAAACAAAGCATACTAGTAGGCTTAAAGCTTAAAGCTAGCCAAGGGACTCTCACCATGGCCATATCAAGCAAGCCCCAAAGGGCGAAGGTGACTCAAAAAAGTCCCAAGGTAGGTCAAAATAAGGCCAAAACATGCATGGAATGAGGCCAAAACAAGCTAGCATGGTGAGCACAAAACATGACGATACAAGGCCAATGAGGAGGATTACACTACACCTACCAAAACCAAGCATGAGATGACTTTACCAACTAAAATCAGAGTTATCGCATGTCAAAATAACACCAAAAATTCACTGATATGGCAGCCCACAAGCTTAGGTAAAAGGGCATGCATATAGACCCCTACTTAAGGCATAAAGCATGACTCACCAAAAACATTGAAATAGTGAAGCATGAGAGAGTATGGCCATACTATATGCACTGAAATCATATACCAAGTGATGCCAAATCATGCAAATAGCCCAAACAATGCATGCTAGTGGACTCAATGCATAAAGCTAACAAGCTAGAATGCACTATGGCTATATAAAGCATGGCATGTATGATCAAAGCAACTTCAAATAGAGCTTATGCATGCTAAAATATGAGTAAAAACTTCTTTGAGGTTAGCCGAAATCATGCTGAAACCATGGCTTAAAGCACAAAGCATGTCAGGCTAGTGAATGGAAATGCACTACAAGTGCAAGGAGCATGCATGACATAATCAAACCAAGCCAAAACAGTGTTATATCATGGCAAAACAAGGCCTAAGACATGCTAAAATGGAGCCACAAAGAGTTACAAAAACATGCTAACTTGGTGAGCCATCAACACAAGCATACAAGAGAAGGGGAGGGGGGACAACCCCGTCCTATCCATGGCCTCAAAACACACTTTCCACCATTGAAATTCCTTTGGAATTCAGTGGTGAAAAGTCCAAACAAAGGTGATACAAAGGCCTAAAAGAGATGGTTCAAAGCAAGGCCAAACAAGGCTCTAAAGGGGGTATACCACCACCAACACCAAAGAGACATTAAACAAACATGTTAAGCACTTCGAAACAAGACTTTTTTTTAGTTAAAAGGAGGCGTAAAACAATATGCAAGGATGGCAAATATGGTATACAAACAAAGGCTTAAAAGGGGAATACACTCTTCCTTTAAGCACAACTTTGAAACCAGCAGCTTCTGAGGCAAAAACCAACTTTCAGAGCTCAAATAACACTCCCAAGAATCTAAGCACAAAGATGGTGGTATATTGCTAGGTGTTGTAGTGCAAAAGTGAAGACAAAACACACTTTAAGGCACCAACTCACACAAATATAGAGAGAGAGGAAGAAATATAGAGAGAGAGATATGTACCTTGTATCTCAATTTTTAGAACCTCTGGAAAGGGAGAGGGGTCTTCCTTCTTATAGAAAAACAAGTTCCAAGCTTGTTTAGCATGCTAGAGCTTGGTTCAAATCCATCCATACATGTGTATGGGGGATACACCAAGTGACCAATAGCTGGCACCAGTAGGAAGAAAAATATCTGCAAAAGCAGAAAAAAAGGTCTCGACCAAAAGATATGGCCGAGCGACCAAAAGGAGTGCCGACCAGCCAAAAAGAGTGCCGATCGGCCAACACTGATGGCCGATGGCAAGAAAACGTGGCCGACAAGTACAAGGCTTGGCCGATGGGTTGCAGAGAGGCCAACAAGCCACCCCCTTCCCTTAGAAACAAAACCACAAGCTCTTGGTCCACAAGCAAGTACAAAACAGACAAGTTGAGAGGCTCCAAGACAAGGCGCGCGACTGAGACCTTCAGAAACTCAAAACGAACACGAGTATGGATGATCATTGAGTGTTCAAATGATGACACCCAAGTCTTGAGGACGGTCAAAAATGGGTTGTCTACAGTTGCCCCTCTTTGATAGAACACGAAAGTCATAAGATGACGGTAGTGAATGTCAAAGCCCAGAGACGACCCATTTTTGACAAGGCCGAAGACTTAGACAAACACACGAGATAACAATAAGATGCGCCCGCAGGCGGGGCAAGATGCAAAAGACATGCATGATGCGGAACATAACTTGTGATCATGCAAAGAAAGCTGTAATGAAGCATTTATGCAAAATAAATACAATGTTTTAAGTAAGCGAATAAGAAACAATAACCTCACACATTCCAATAGAAATGATGTAAGAAAATTATGTAATTCTCACTGCGTCTCACGCGGAGAAGGCTAAAAGCGACTATCGAGAATACCCGGAGTCTCAAACACAACGTCTCTTAGCATATCACACGCAGGAGAGGGAAGAGCAACACTTCTCAGCGTATCACACGCAAGAGAAGGAAATGAAGCATCTCTCAGCATATCACACGCAAGAGAGGAAAAGAAGCATCTCTCAGCATATCACATCCAAGAGAGGAAAAGAAGCATCTCTCAGTGTATCACACGAACGAGAGGAAAAGAAGCATCTCTCAGCGTATCACACGCAAGAGAGGAAAAGAAGTAGTACTAGTACTGAGGAATTACGTAGACATCGGAGTGAGTCCCAATGCTTCTAAGAAGGGTATAGCGTAAACACCGGGCGCACCCGGGTGTTCCTAATCGAAACAAAACGAACTCAAAGGACAGGAAAGGTCATACCTGGAATTCCTCTGAATGAACCGTACACACAGTACCGCCTGGTTGCACCAGCCTCAAATGAACCATACATACAATATCGTGCCTGCATAAGAAAGAAACTCAACATGTACAATATAGTAGCAATACATGCTCAACGTCACATTGAAATACAATTCCAATACGAAATAAACTTATGCATACACAATGCAAGTGAAAAGATGCGTAGCAACACAAGTGAAAAGTGCGTAGCAATGCGATTGAAACGTGCATAATAATGCAAGTAAGGTGGTGCATGACAATGCAACGAGTGGTGATGTATACTCCACGCAATATTATGGTGCATATTCTATGCAAGAGGGAGAAATGCATATTCTATGCGAAACAACAAAGATGCATGTTCAATGCAACATGTATGCCCTATGCAGTGTAATTGTGGGTACACACCCGACACAACATGCATATGCTAGGCGAGCGTGATGATGCACATTCTAAGCGACAACACAACATGCATGTTCCCTGCAATGACATAGAGATGCCATATTCAATGTAAGCATGGTAAAGGCATGTTATCCACAATGTTGAGATGCAACTTCAAAACGAGATGAGGCATGCTCGATGTAAGAATGAAAAGGCGTAAAACAAATGCGCCCCTTGCAAACATGACAAAACACTGTAATGCAACATATTCAAAGAAATTTTCGATTCTTGCAATATAAAAATGGATACGAAAAGGATACACATTGCGCATATCGAGTGCTGCACACGGAAGACACGGTTCGAGGTCACCACGAACACCGCTTAAGCTTCAAAAGTGTATTTTCTTGAACTTTCTTGAGAGATGAGGGCACAAATCAACAGAACTACCCCAAACAAGGGCATTACAGGTTCATCGTCCACAAGGGGGAGCCCTCGGCCATCCATTGGTCATCAAAAGAGCTTATCGGCCAACAATTTAGCCGATCGGCCAAAAGTGGCAGATTCGGGGCAATTTTGTCCATTCGCGTCGAGTCTTTAAGTATAGGGTTTCAAACCCAATTTCCTCACTTCCTCCAAGCCAAAAACTCTTGTTCTCTCTCTCTAGGTTGTTTTCCTCCCTTCGATCTGAGCTTTTCCTTTGTTTTCAACCCTCCCGTAACTTTCGATTTACGAAACCCTCATTATTTCGAACACTTTGAACCGATTGGAAATTGTAATCGGTGCCACATTCTTGATTTCCCTCACTTGGGGTTTGTTTCGCCCGAGTTAGCTTTGGTTTCCGTGCCTTCTTCCGCACTTCGTCCTTTTCTTCCATTTTTCACCCCTCGGGGTTGACTTTTGGTTGACTTTTGGCATTCTTGCCCATTTTCCATACCTCCGACCATTTTTTCACTCTTTACGAGATGGCGGATAACATTCCACAGGGTGGGGCTTCTCCAAGGATGAAAATGGATCCCGCGGTCGAGCTCTTACTCTCAGTGTTTGACCTTTTGACCTGGTGACGTACGAGCCCGAGGTAGATGTGTTGCCTCCTGACAGTATTCGCCAGTTCAGGAGTTTCATGCGAGGTGCGCCATTGGAGCTCCAGCTACGCTAGCCGGAGTTACACTTGTCCTATGGCGCCGCTGAGGTATACTCTTCCCCTCTAGTTTCTGCAATGTAGGTAATATACTTCGGATAGCCAATACTGCTCTTTATCTGATTAACCCAGACATACTTGTACATCGCATGCTTAGTTGACCCTGAGCACATTCATACATGATATCTGTGTCAACTCGAATATATGCACACACACTGCATCTTTATCAATTCTGAACACGTTCAAACATTGTATTTTTGACACTGCTTCGCATCTGTTCATCTTGAACACAGGGAGATTCCCATGCCTTCCGGGGTTATGGGAACACCATTGCTCGAGATTGGTACATGGAGTTACCTGATGAGGTCCGTCACATCGTTGATCAGGCCGGTTTTGGCACATTCTGCATGGGACTCTCGCGCCTCACTGCGAGTAGGCCCCTTCTAGGCGCGCTAGTGGAGAGGCGATGGGATACCACCGATTCCTTCCACCTTTCTGCTACAGGGGAGATGACGATGATTCCCTTCGACTTCTCCATGCTTAACGGCATCGGAGTAGGGGATGATCCGATCCCGTTCGACACTGACATGGGCGAGTGTGATGCTACCCAAATCTTCTTGCTCGGTGTTCACCCACCTCTCTCCCGACCAGGGTTCGTGAGATATTCATGGTTCGAGGACCAGTTCAGGGTACAGATACCGACGACCCAGGAGGAGGTCAAGCCCTGCGCCCGAGGGTTCCTCATGTTCATGCTGGGCACCACTCTCTTCGCCTACTGGGCGAACACTGTTGGCCTCAATCTGTTGAGCGCGCTGGTGGATGTGACCCGGATCCGGCGCTATGACTGGGGTGGTGCAGGCCTGGCCACATTGTACGGATATATGAGTTCTTCATCTCGCCGCAGTGGACACATGCTAGGAGGCTACTGGCGAGCCTGGGAGGTATATCTTTCCTTTCTGTTTTACAATTCTGCTTCACACTATCTGTACACAACACACACTGTATACACGCAATCTTCTTTACAACGGCTATACACTGCAGATATTGCACAAAAACACTGCACACCATTCTCTGATTTCTGCTTTATCTGCATAGTGCTCATTATTACCCTGTTACATTCTGTAGTTGTGGGTGTATGCCCACTTCCCGAGGCTTGCTCCAGAGCCGGAGGTGGAGATGCCCCTCATTGTTCCATATTCTCACAGGTATGATGTGAGGTGCGAGCGGAGGCCGCGAGAGTCTTTCTTGTTCTTTCGCAGATACTTTGACACCATAGCCGCAGCGGAGGTATTTCAAAGCTTACAGTTCATTTGAGTTTTGCTCTACATTGTACTACCGATATTAGATAACAAACTATATATCCTGTCATTTGCAGATCACTTGGCAGCCCTGGGCGATGTTGTCTGATGCAGTCAGAGACCAATACATGGGCGCTCGGGAGACTGCCCGATTTTGAGTTTTGTTGGAGGGTCCGGTCTGCCGGGCGTGGTACTTGGGAGAGTGCTTCCTGCGATAGACCCTTGGTTTACCTGAGCAGGTAGTCCTGAGGCCACCTCCCACCCATATGAGGGATACAAAGGGGTACACCCCGCAGGAGATGATCGATTTCACGATAGGTTGGGATGCTGACTTTTTTAGAGATGAGGGCGACTACATCGACTTCATCCAGACTTATCTCATGCAACCACTGACCAGCGCTCACCGAGCTGAGAGAGAGAGGCCTGCAGCCCCAGTAGGAGGAGCGGGAGCAACGAGGGTGGCTCAGGCTCGTGACAGGAGGGGTTCCCAGAGGGGACAAAGAGCAGAGTGGCCAGACTTGTCCACCACTATGACATGCCGAGGACAGGGTGGGGAGACTTATCAGATACCCATCGCCCCTCCTCCAGCTGATCACGAGCTCGTCGAAGTTCGGGGCTCGACCCCGGTACCTGCAATGTTTTTCATTCTGTACATTTATTTCATTTCAGTTGATATCATGCAGATTACTAATTGCCTCAACACTTTTGCAGGCTTCTATTGAGTATACTGGGCAGGCCCTGGAGCTGATGGCTTCGGTGATAGGGATGCTGCAGAGGAGTATGGACCTGCTGAGCATCTACAGTTTCCCGGTGAGTTCTTTCAACCTCAGTCTCAAGACCTTGCATAATCTGTTCCATACTGATCTGATGCATTACATTATCAATACGACATTTGATACACTGCACTCACATACCACTCATGGCACTGATACACTGTATCTCATATACTGCTCACAACATTCATATACTGCAATCACACATCCTCACAGTATTCACACATTGCTCACGGCATTCATACACTGTTCACATACACTACATTTGATATCATCCCCAGCTTCGCATAGTATAACTGATGCATCTGCCAATTTGTTCATTTCAGGCCCGATTCCAGATACCAGCCGCAGCGGGTGCCTCAGCGGGACCTTCAGTGCCTCGCAGAGCAGCAGGGGGAGTCGGACGAGGGATAACGATACACAACCGAGGTAGACATAGGTGTACTCGTACCGAGAGCAGTTCCCGGGAGCCGGCCCCAGATGATGACGAGTCTAATGTGGAGGTAGAGTCATCTCAGGATGAGGCTGGAGATGGCTCGGGCTCAGACTCTGGCATCGGAGCTGACGGCGATGATCCTAGACCTTTGTCCAGGAAGAGGAAGAGGAAGAGGAGGGATTCTCGCACTTGAGGCGACTGGCACCGATTCCAAATGTTGCTCCAGATGTTTTGCTTTTTTCTTTATTTTTCTTTTTTTTGCTAGTAGTTTTGCACATTGTACTGCATCAGGCAGATTTATTTTCTTCAAAACTTTGTACTCTTTTTGAAAAAGAAAACATGATGGAATGAGAAACAACTTTTTTGATTGAAAAAGTGTTACATTTGTACATTCTAAACATCACATCGCATCGCATTTCATCACACAGCATGTAAATGAGATTGGATTTTGTTTGAAAATTGCACACTCGAATTGCATTGCGCTAATCAGGTTGTGAACCAACTGAAAACAAACAAAACAACTTGATAAGCAAAACCAGGACTTGAAATGCTAACCAAAATGTGAATACAACTCGATAAGCAAGACAAGGACTTAATAATCAATGCAAAATACAACTCGATAAACAAAATACAACAACTCGATAAAAAAATTGAAGTAACACAGGCACGACTTCGCAAAATCATCACCGAAAGGCATTTGAAGTGGAACAATTCACCATTTCTTAACATCTTTAACATATTGACAACTTCAGAGGGCAAAGGAAAGGCCATCGACCAGGGTAGAAGGCCATCCGCCCAGAGAAGTGACCATCGGCCAACATTACAAGCCGATTGGCCCAAAGTGGCAAGAACCTCCAGAATGCTGCCACCTGTCTTCCACTCAACACCTTATCTTCTACAAAAGCCCCAGCTTCGTAGTTTTTCCATTTCAACTTTGTTTTTGCACCAAATGGAGGCATTTCTTGTCCAAAATCTCACAAATTGGATTGCTAACTTGGATGGCTCGGAAAAGCTAAATTTTTGGGGCTTCAGAATAAATGCACTATTCACGTTGAGCCGCACCCTGCTACGTTTTCCGTTCCTTCATGCCGTGGCAAGATATTGGAATCCTATTACGCACGTTTTTAGCTTTGGCGGACAAGAGATGTGTCCCACTTTCGAAGACTTCCAAGCTCTAATGGAGTCCGAGCGCGACGAAGAAATCTTGCTACAATTCCGCTTCGGCCACATCCAAGCCTTAGGACGGATGTGCGGGGTCACTTTGCATGACGCTCGGTCTCTGATCCGTGACGGGGAGTTGGAAATTCCCAGCTTGATTCATCAGTTTCCTGATGCCGGTGACCGCGGTGATCATTACTGGCAGGGTTTTCGGCGACATGCCCTTTGCTTGTGCATGCTGTCTCGTTTCTTGCTTGCCTCAGGCTTCGGAGGGTCTAGCGTCTGTTTGATTGAGGTTGCCCAAGGCTTAAAAGAGGGCAAGAGCTGCGTTGCCATGTCACTAGCTGAGACATTGATGGGTTTGGACGCTTTCCATCGTCGAGAGACGACTAGATTCGCGGGGAGTCCACTACTGCTGCAGGTAATGTTTCCCTCCCTATCTCACATATATTCCTCACATCACTCGACCCTTAGGCTCGGTTTTTCTCTCAAAACCCTTTTCTCACTTTTCTCTCCACGTACACCTCTCTATTCTTTAATCTCTCATTTTTCATCGCTCCCTAGATATGGTTGATGGATAAGTTGAAGGTTGTGGACTCATGCCCAGCATATTCAACTCGCAGCTATTTCTTCCGGCAACGTCTAGTCAATGCCCGTGATGAAGGATGGTGGTGCAAATGGATGTGTAGTCTGTCTGCTGCCAGTATTGCTTGGCGCTGCACTTGGCTCAATCTGCTGGCGATGAGTTACAGCATGTCTCAACCGCCCGAGATTCAGCTGATCGGCCTGACACACTGTGTCTTTTACTTCCCATTCTGATTCCAGCGCCAATTTGGGCATGATCAGACTTGCCCCGAAGAAGGGATAGAGTACCCTGCCGTATTTCCAGTCCGAGGCGCACAGCTAGCTCGGTATGCCACTGCATGGAGGACAAGAGAGATTCTAGTCCCCGCTCCCACTTTCAGTTGCACCCTCTGTGATGATTGCATAGCTTGGCTGGATGAAGAGGTGCAGGTTGGGCCTACTTTGGTATCAGAGGCTTCCACAAGCTCTGGGAGGGGGCGCAAGAACACTTGACTTGACTATGCCCCGAGTTTATTTGCTTTAATTAGTGCTTTCAAGTTTTCTTTATGAATGTAATAAAAAGCAACTTCAATTTGTATTCAAGAGTAGGAGAACTTTGTACTGAAATCAATATAATTGGAGGTTACGGGTACTTAAAATTTTCCGTTTGGTCCAAAAATGGTCTAAGTTATAAAAAGATTAATTTGAGCAAAATCAACTTTTATTAAAACTTTTCAAAACCATTTTCGATATGGATCACAACTGGACACACCCGAGATCTATCATTGAGATGTACAACCCCGAATTCAGCAGCTAGAAAGTTGCCCCTAGTCTGAATAGCATTGCACTGGAGATCACAACCGAGCTCTTGAGTGTAGAATAGACGAAGATGACCAACAAGATCACACAGACAAAGTTGATTTGGAAGTGTTTAAGGTTGGACTTCAGAATGAAGTTGCCTACGTATCCCAGAGATGGGAATCAAGCCTTACGTAGTTCGGTTCGGGTTCACACGTGTATTAACACTGTCCTTTTGCGCTCTAACTTTTGCCAAGGCCGCCCTTTCGGGGTTTTCCACCTTACGAGTTCAGTTTTTATTATTTCAAATTTTTCATGCTCTAACTTTTGCCTAAGTCGTCCTTTCGGGTTTTCAGCCTAGCGAGCCACTCAGGGAAAGTATTTCTTCAACTTGTCCATGTTGATTGGCTGGGAGAATTCAAGGCCATCTAAATCCATCAGAATGACAGCTCCACCCGACCAGATAGACTTGTGATGTAAGGGCCAGTCCAATTAGGTCTGAACTTGCCCCTAGGGTCGTGGATGGGAGCTCGATTGTCTTTGAGCACAAGATCTCCCTCTTTCAAATTCCTGGACTTAACATTCTTGTTGAAAGCCTTGGCAATTCTTCGTTGATAACCCTGGACGTGATACAGTGCTTTCAGCCTTCTTTCATCAAAGAGCATGAGTTCTTCGAACCTGCTTTGCTACCAATCTGCCTCAGCTATCTGACACTCAGCCAATACTCGCAATGATGGAACCTCAACTTCGATAGGCAGAACAGCCTCCATCCCATAAACCAAGGAATACAGAGTTGTTCCAGTAGAAGTTCGAATTGAAGTCCGGTAGCCCCAAAGAACGAATGGCAGTTTATCTGGCCAGTCCTTGCAGGTTTCCACCATCTTCTGCAAAATGTGTTTGATGTTCTTGTTGGCAGCCTCAACAGCTCCATTAGTCTGCGATCGATATGTAGATGACTTATGAAAAGCCACGTTGTACTTCCCTAACAAGTCGATCACCTCCTTCTTGAAGTGGGAACCATTATCCGAAATAATCTCATCCGGGACCTTGTAGCGACAGATGATGTTGTTCTTGATGAACTTAGCGACATGCGATGCCTTCAACGTTGCGTAAGATTGGGCCTCGACCCACTTTGTGAAGTAGTCTACCGCTACTAGAATGTACTCATGCCCGTTGGACCCCTTGGAGTGACAGCCCCAATTACATCAATCCCCCAGACTGAAAACGGCCATGGCGAAGTCATGTTGTACAGCTTCGACGGCGGAATGTTCATGCGGTTTGCATGGATCTGACATTTTTGGCATCGCCGGACAAAGCCAATACAATGCTCCTTCATGGTTGACCAGTAATAACCCTGTCTAAGGATCTTCCGGGCTAGCATCACTCCACTCATGTGCGCTCCGCACTCTCCTCCATGGATGGCCTCCATCAGGCATTTGGATTCTTCAGCATCAACACATAGTTTATGCATCCCGAGATGACCCCTCTTGTACAATTTACCCCCACAGACGTTGAACTGAGCAGTCATTCTTCTAATTGCCCTCTTATCTTTGGCATTTGCCCCTGGTGGATACACTTCCTTCTCCAAGAAGTTCCAGACGTCGTAATACCAAGGATTCTCATCTTGCACCTCATCTATGGCAGCAATCAGCTCGTAGACCGGCACGAATTTCTGTTCAATGATGATCGGACGCATCCGGACTCCAAAAGGGATTTATATCATGGAATATAGAGTTGATAATGAATCAGCAAACCTGTTGTTCTCTCTTAACAGATGAGCGAAGTTCAGTTTCTCAAACCGAGGAATCAGAACGTCCAAGGTCTGGTGGTAGATTCTCATCTTTTCTTCTTTAACTTTCCAATCTCCTTTAGCTTGAGATACAACAAGGTTCGAGTCCCCGATGACATCTAATTGTTTTGCCGCTAGTTCTAGGGCGGCTTCTAGCCCAGCAATACATGCCTCGTACTCTGCCTCATTGCTCGACACTTTGAACCGGAGTTTGAATGCTTGAGGTATAAGGGAATTGTCGGGTGTTGTTAGCAACACCCCTATCCCATACCCGTATTGGTTTGACGCTTCGTCAAAGTACATCGTCTAAGTCTCTTCTTCGACATGCAGAATGGCCTCGTCTGGGAACAGATACTCAACTGCTTCATCCCCTTCAACTGGGTGATCGACTAGGAATTCCACTATCGCTCTCCCCTTCACTGACTTGCGCAGCATGCACTTCAGATCAAATTCGGAAAGCAGAAGCAACCAACGAGCTAGCCTACCCGTAAGTGTCGGTTTCTCAAAGAGATATTTGATGCGATCTAATCTCGAAACTAGTATTATGGAGTGAGCTAATAGGTTATGCCTCAGCTTCTTGGTAGCCCATACCAAGGCCAGACAAGCCTTCTCTAGCGGACTGTAGCGAGTTTCGTAATCCAGCATCTTTTTGCTCAGGTAGTAGATAGCTTTCTCCACTTTATCCTCAGACTCCTGTGCAAGCATGCAGCCCATTGTCGTTTCAGTCACTGAAAGATACAGAATCAACGATTTCCCCGGCTCAGGCAGTGACAACACAGGTGGGTTCTGTAAATATTGCTTGATCTGCTCGAAAACAACTTCGCATCGGTCGTCCCATTGGAACTTCTTTCCTTTCTTTAGGAGACCAAAGAGTGGTTCACAAGTCAAGGTTAATTTTGCAATAAACCGTCTTATGAATTGCACTTTACCCAAAAAGCCTTGCACCTCATTTTCAGTCCTCGGTGGTGGCATTTCTAAGATGGCCTTGATTTTGGAAGGATCGACCTCGATAGCTCTCTGTGTGATCAAGAACCCCAGCATTTTCCCTGCTGTAACACCAAATGTACATTTCTGAGGATTCAGCCGCAACCGATACTCTCTGATCTGTTGGAAGAATTTCTGCAAGGCGGTGTGGTGGCCCTCTCTTTCCTTGGACTTGACAATCATGTCGTCCACGTACACCTCAACCTCTTTATGGATCATGTCATGCAAAATTATGGTCGCGGCCCGTTGATATGTAGCTCCAGCGTTCTTCAGCCCAAACGGCATCACCCTATAACAATAGGTTCCCCACAGGGTGGTGAAAGTAGTCTTCTCCTGATCTTCGGGTGCCATCAAGATCTGATTGTAGCCTAAAAATCCATCCATGAATGAGAGCAGCGCATGCCCAGCAGTGAAGTCCACTGATTCGTCGATATGCGGCAGAGAAAAGTTGTCCTTCGGACTGGCTTTATTCAAATCCCTAAAGTCCACACATACCCGAATTCTGCCGTCCTTCTTCGGCACTGGAACTATATTGGCCAACCAAGTTGGGTATTCAGATACCAGCAGGAACCCTGCGTCAATTTGCTTGGTGACCTCTTCTTTGATCTTGAGAGCCCAGTCTGGGCGGATCCTTCGGAGCTTCTGCTTAACAGGTCGGGCCTCTGGGTCAAGAGGGATCCGGTGCTGTACAATCTTAAGATCGATTCTAGGCATGTCTTCATAAGACCACACGAAAACATCTTTGAAATCTTTTAATAAAGCGACTAAGCGCTCGCGCTCCTCCGAAGACAACGTGGACCCAATCTCGACTAGCCGCGGGTCCTTCTCAGTACCAACATTAATTCTGGTGATTTCATTAACCAAGGGTTTAACAAACCTCTCCTGCTCTTGATCAATCAAACGTTGTAAAAGCGGAGGAATTTCTTCCTCGTCGTTTTCATCAAAGTTTTGAAAATCCTGATTAATGCAATAAATTAAGGGCACAGAAAAGTACTCAGAAGCCATATCCATACCATTCTCATTAATCACTTCCAAATCGCTTGATTCCTCTGTTACAATAGACTCAAAGGAAAAAGAAAAAGACGACCTAGATAAGACTGTGGCATCCGAGTTGTCACCCCCAAGAATACCGGACTCAAACTCAGACGAGCTGGAACTTGATTCCGACTCCATAAACTCGATGGAATCAGATTCCGGCTTACTACTTGACTCGGTGCTGCTCGATAAAAACCCCTCCTCGTATTGCCAGACGAGGGAGGGTGCGTGGACGCATCCAGAATGTTTGAAGATGGGGCCGCATCCGTTTCATTCCCGATCATGGACACTGAGAAGTCATCCCCCAAGCACTCCTATACGATTTGAGGATCTGAGAGTAGACAAGCCAGCGCTACCCCCATTTCAATCTCTGTGCTCTCAAAATCCTCCTCCTTGCACTGCTCATCCTCAACCGGTGGGTCTGTTTGCTTTTCGGCAACATCATCCCCAGACAATTGCAAGTCAAAGAAAATCTCAAACCCCGACAACCGCTGCCTCTCTGCATTTAGCAGTGGCTCTGGGAAGTCGCAGAATGGGAAGTCTTCCCCCTCCCAGACAAAGCATCCATTCAGGGTACCCTGGATAGGCCGGTGCACCAACTCATAAGGCTTCCTGGTTTGCTTCGCTTTGGCCCTTCCGACCATCTCTTTTCCTTTCCTCACCCAGTCCTCCTTGGTAGGCAGATAACCTAAACCAAAGGTATGCGGGTTATGCGGCACTTCGGCCGATGCTGAAACGCCTTTCCGGCCACTGCGCCCTAATCCCATCCCAGGGATGTGCTGGAGCTTGTTCATAAGGTAGACAGACTGCGCGCTGACGTATAGCCCCTCATTAATAGCTAGAATGTTCTGTATAACCCGGGCCTCAGCTAGGGTGAACCCTGACAAAAACACATCCTCCATGCCATGCTCAATATCCAGAACTGGCGTAGAAACCTCTGGCGGCGGATGGATTGAAGAATTCCCAAAGACTATAGCCACCCCCTTCCCATGGGGGTACTTCAATATCTGGTGTAGGGTAGAAGAGACCGCCTTCACCTGGTGCAGCCATGGCCGCCCTAGGAGTAGATTAAAGGTTGCTGGGACATCCAAGACATGAAAGTGAATATCTTGTTGTCCTGGACCAACCTGAGTCCGAATCAGTACAGTGCCCATCACCTCTCTGCTAGTATTTTCATACGCTTGTATCACCTGGGCCGTAGGCACAAAATCCGCGGGTTTCAACCCGATAGCATATGTCGTCCTCGACGGACACACGTCGATAGTAGATCCTGTGTCAACAAGGACCACGGGTATCCATTTCTCCTTACACTCGACAGAGATGTAGAGTGGTTTGTTATGGTTTGAGCCCTCAGGCGGCAGTTCCTTGTTAGTGAAGGTTAGCGTCGGGGAAGCTCCTCCTGGAAAAAACTAGCCCTACTAGCTGTTCGGGCGTGGTATCAATTGAGAGTTTCGCCTTGTCCATTGCAGAAAGGACAGCTTGTCTGTGAACTCTTGAGGCCATAAGCAGTCCCCAGATGGAGATGTCTGCTTGGATTTTCTTAAGCTGTTTCAGTACAGCCTCCTCCTCGAGCAGTTTTTCTTTCTGCCTCTCCGCCTCATTGTCCTTCCGGGATGCCTCTGGTTGATCCAAGTGTGGGGGATTGAAATACCGCCCACTTCTGGTCATGTGGTCTGCCTCTCCCACATACCAGGTATCATCCGGTTGGTTTTGTCCCCAATCTCCATCGGTGTGGGCGAGACACAAGTCGTCGTCTTCCCACCACATACCATCGGCAACTGACAGACACTTATCCGGTTCCGTTACAACTGCTTTTGTGTGCACAACACATTCCGTCCTTGTGCTCACAGCACATTCCGTCCCCGCAGGGGCTTTGGCTTTTCTAGCCCTTTCTAGATCTTCGATCCTGTATTCAAACTGCCCGGATCCCGAGCGAAATTCTTAACACCGGCGCTCTCCGGCAGTCCTTTCTGGTTCCCGGCCATTCCAGCCACTTTTTGAAGTTCCCGTTCCTGACGGTCGCTGTTCTGGCTGAGGCTGCTCAACGACATCCGGCTCGTCGCTGAGCCACCCGGTAGTCTCCGCTGATCCATCTAAATCAAACTAGTTGACTGTCATGTCCTCTAAGTCCTATTCATTGAAGAATTGAAGGTTGGCAATATCCTCTTCCAGCTCCGCTAGGTCATCTAGCCCCTGACTAGGTCCATCCTCCCAAACTACACAGATTTCTGCGCCATCCGATAACTTTACCCTCAGCCTAGACTGATCCGTTGATGTGATATAACCACTCGAGTTGTACTCAAAGCTCGTAGATGCCTCAGGCTCTGAATCATCATTCCTATCTGCTCCCAAAGTCATCCCTGTTCTGTGTTTGGTAGTCACTACCACTGGTTCGGGTTGGGTTTGGGAGGTGCTCAATATGCACAAATCCATGCTGTCCGGGATGAACACCTTCGGCTTGGGTAGGTGGGAGGGTGTGATATATATGTGAGGGTCGTATAACACAACCCCAGTTTGGATCAAGCTGATGCGTTTGGGTGGTGGAGCTTGGTTATGTAGTGGGAGAGGGTTGGTTGTGACATTCGGTTTTTCTGGAGGCACGATCACCCTGTTGTCGATGAGATCCTAAATCTCATGACGCAATCTATAGCACTGGTCAGTGTCATGACCATGCTGTTGGTGAAAGGCGTAGTATTTAGCTGGGTTATGGGTTGGTTGGAGGTTATTTGGTAATGGCCGCGGCTCTAGGGGCTTTAAGTGCCCTTTTCTGATCAAAACCACCAGAGCCTTGGGCAGAGACATGTACAGCGGGGTAAAGGTTCTCTGGCCTTGGGGTGGATATTTGGTTATTTATGAGCTACTTCCGGACGCACCGGTGAATGGTGTGGCTATAAGTGTTTTTGGAGGGGTGGTGGTGACCATGCCCACATCTGAAATCCCGGCAGCTGCAGCATTGCCCGTGCCTGCATTCGTACTACAAGAAAATGCCCTCTTGGGTTGCTCTCTCTCATGATCAATGAGGCCCTACTTCATGGCGTCCTCGATCTACACCCCAATCTCATGTAGATCCGCAAAGGTAGGAAGGGAGAGGTTGCGCACAATCTCATGTAGATCCTTTTGGGCTGGAAGTTGTGCACAACCATCCGTATCTGATCTTTGTCAACCGGCCTGATGGTCATCATTGAGGCTTTGGCCTTCCAACGGGTTACGAAGTCAGAGAAGCTCTCTTTTGGCTCCTGTCTAGTTGTCTCAAGATCACGAGTTGTGATCTCGATCTATGTATTGTAAGAGTATTTAGCTACAAAGGCCTCAGCCATCTCCTCCCAGCTTCTCTTGACAGAGTCCTTCAGCTTTGCGTACCAGATGGCCGCGATACCCGACAGGGTCCGGTCGAAGAGTGAAAGTTTGTGCAGTCTGGAGAGGCCCATCGGCTGTAGGATATCCGAGAATAGCCGTAGATGCACCATGGGATTGCCAGAACCGTCAAATTGGTCTATGTGCGGCATCTTGAACCGGTCTGGCAGAGTCACCGCTGAGTCGGTGTATCCATCCTCTATGTTCGGAATGGAATTAACACCCTGGTCCCGCTTGAACAGCTTCTCCAGCTTACTCATCTTCAAAGCAGTTAGGTCCATCTCAGATTCAAATGGTGTATCTGTTGAGAAAGCCGGTGTCTTCGAAATCTGCGGTAGCACTGGTGGTGGAATTGGCCCTGTGGGGACGTCCGTATCTTCCTGGACGTTTACGGTCTCCCTGAGTATCGGAACTCTAGGTGGGGGAGGAGGTGGGTGCGAAGCAGATGCTCCGGCTTGCTGTGGTTGTTACTACTACTGAAGTCTGGCAATCAGCTCTGCTTGTTGGGCCACTACTTCCGCTTGACATGCGGCAACCTCTGCCTGGCGGGCAGCATTCCGCTGCATGGTTTGCATAGTCTCTTAGAGCTGACGCATCATGTCTTCCATGCCTGCCATAAGATGCTGGTCTATCTGAACAACCGGTATATCCCTCTATGCGGTAGAAACTGAAACCTTAGCCTGACTACTCACTGGCGGGGTGGGTAAGGACTACAGATCTGGTAACTGCTGTACTGATAAACTGCGCCTAACCGACCTCCGTCTAGTAATTGGGGGTAATGAATGGAACACTGGTTGTCCGTCTATCAGATCCTCGGATTGATGAAGTCTTCGACCTCTAACCCAGAGTGCTCTGGGAATATCTGCCTGGTCGGATTCAATGGTGCTAAACTATCTTGCAAAAAGATAAATAAAGCATAAATAAGGAAACAAACAACCAGAAAAACGGACAGCATAACGGCTTAAATAAAGACAACACATAGTTGATATTTGTAAGTTGAAGACACTGTTCTTAATACCGATCACTGTTCCCAAATCACTGCCTCAGATCTGATACCCTCAGGTAAAACTGATTCCCCAAAATACTGATGCCTGCAAGCTTGATACCCAGACTTGCAAACTGATACATGCATTCCTGTAGAGACACACTCTAAAAGCACATAGCAAGCAAGTGAGAGCCAAAACACCCCCATGGAGGGGTAGGGTTTCCCTATCCTAGTTTCGTCAAGAACTAGGATTTCACTACGCACGCAGTGGTTTCAAACAACCTACAATCGGGTAAGCAACCTATCCTAGTTTGGAATAGTCACTATGGATTCTGATATGCACTAAGTCGAATGGTCAAAAGGGGTGCCCCAGTAAAAATCAGGGTTTATGTTCCCATCGTGGCAGAGCCCGTAACCAATCTGCCTTATGGCACGCAGCCTCCGACAAACTGCTCAGGAATAGCAGATGGAAAACATAGTGTCCTAGACGTACCAATGCAAATGCAATGCAGAGAAACACCTAAGTGTAGACAAAACAACATATCATGCGTTCGAGTGAAGTTCTCTAAATCCCCAGCAGAGTTGCTTGAAACTGTAGACCGCCCGGGACCTCCCGCTCCGCGCGCGAGGCCGCGAATCATTGTTCATAGCAACTATAGTTCGAACTCATGTCACGGTTCTGAATCTAATCTCGCAAAGTGCAATGCAAGACTGATAAATCACCAAAGAGTCCAAAATCTGGCAAATCGTTCTGAAAAACTGATTTTAATAAAGAAGTGCCAAACATGGACTGGTTTTCCAAATACAGAGTCGCCACCTAATATTTTATTTTTGGGAAATTTAGGAAACCTTGACTCGTGCCTAAGGCCACGTGTCCGTCATCACCAAAGTTGCCTCGACTCGGGAACCTGGGTACGATGGGGGAAGGTCATGAAATGAGCACCCCCGCTCGGCCGATCAAAGATCGGCCTTTACTAGGCATGATATGTTGTTTTTGAAAACACATGTGTTCTTATTCCGATTATTAACCTAGAATTACTATGTGATGTGCACAGCAAACAAGTATAGACTCAATCACGCGGATTGGAACAAAACAACTTATGTTTATTTTTCGAAAATGGCTTGAAGTTGCTACTCGCAAGTAGGTTAAGACGCGGATTTGCCACCCTTAAGTGGGCTTAGGAAAACATGATTTTGCCACTTCAAGTGGGCTTAAAAAAACTCACAATAATCGAGTTGTTCCAATCCAGGCAATCAAGCCTCCACCCACAGGCATTCAAGCAGTTAATCACTTAAGCAGTTAGCCTCATGGCAAGCATGCTATCATGGCAACACTTACACACGTGCAAGATGCTAAAGCATAAACACTCACGGTGTACTCCGAGCCAAAACAAAAGCTAGTTATTAATCATGCATGATCCTAGCTATGTCAAGAATGCCTAATGCAACACATGCAAAATGCAACTAAGATAGGCTCGGCTATACTAACATGTCATGTGAATGCAATTAGATAACATGTATTCAATTTGAAATTGAAATACATGCAGTTAGCATGATGCGCCGAGTCCGGTGCATGCAAGCCAGATGAATGATGCAAACATGCGAAGCATAAGGATGCTAATTGAAATATGCCTTAAAACTAACCATCGTAAGCAGTTAAATAAAAGGGAGAAAGAAATGGGGGCTAGAAGACATGCATCACACACACACACACACACTTATTTACAACATCGCCCTCCCGGAGGAGGGTCCGAATGAAATGAAAGCTAACTAGCTACGCTAATTAAGCTAACTATTACAAACTAACTAATTAACTATTCCTAGTTAACTAATTATTACAAAACAAATCAAATGAATAATTTACACTAACTAATCATAAGTAATGAAATGGCCTCGCGGGCAAGGAAGAGATGCATGCTCAGTCAACTTTGCTCGGAAATCCACTACCGTGCCTCATGATGCCTCTGTTTGCACTCTTTTGGGCCTCTGAAAATTATGCCAACTTCCAAGATACTTCTGATCCACCTTAGGAACATGCTGAGGGATGGTCGGCCAAGAGGGATGCCCATCGGCCAGAGTTTATGGCTATCGGCCAAATTGATAGCCGATCCGCAGACTTGGGTGGCCGATCGGCTACTGCTTCCTGCAAGTTCTCCGTTTTGCTGCAACAGAGCACAAACAAGGGCATGACCGTGTATTTGCAAGAAAATGTGTGTGCAACTACGCTCCTTATCATGTCTCAAGCTCAAAAGAGTGTAGTGCTCGGCTCTCGAGCCATCAATTACGCATCTCAATGCATGATGGCCAAAGAGTCAACCTTGCACAATGTTAGTGAATGCACAAACAAGACTCGAAAAGTCGTCACCCTATCATGCATGATCAAGGATGACAACGACTAAGAAACGCAACACGTTTCATCACTTTGAGTACGAAACATGCCACATTCCTTGCGTTTGGATTAACGTCCGATCCAAACACAATGCAATGCAAACAACATGTTCATCTTTTAATGCTAAAGTGGCATGCACAGGACTCTATTACATAAGCAATGCATGCAAGACATGTTAAGGGGCCAAGAGCACTAAAGCAAGTAAAGAACATTACACATGAGGCATGCACTACAATGCTCAAATGATCAAGCTAGCCATGAACAGAGCTTAATCATGCCAAAACAATGGCCTAAACATACTGGGATTAAAACTTAAAAGACTAGACAAAAATGCACACAAACAAGGCATAAGGCTCAACACTCAAAAGCACTTAGAGAGTGAAATATGTGAGAGTGTGACAGTAGTACATGCTCTGAAATTACATGTCAAATGATGCCATATTATGCAAACATCACAAACAAAGCATGTTTGAAGCCTCAAAACTCAAAACTAGTGAAGCCATTTATACTATAGCTATACAAAGCAAGCCCCAAAAGGCCAAGACCATTCAAAATAGTCCTTAAGCATGCTAAAACAATGTCAGAAACATGTTGGAGTGTAGCCAAAATAAGCTAGAATGATAAGCCAAAACACTAAGCATGCAAGGCTAATGAGTGAGATTGCACTACAAGTACAAGAAACAAGCAAGAGGTGACCCAAACAACCAAGATCAGAGTTAGAGCATGTTAAATAATGGCCAAAAACATGCTGGAGTGGAGCCAATACATGCTAGAATTATAGGCTAAGACATGAAGCATGTTAGGCCAGCAAGTAGGATTACACTACAAGTGTATGAAGCATGCAAGAGGTGACCAAACCAGCCAAAAATAGAGTTATAGGAGGTCCAAAAAATCACAAAAATATGCTCAAACTAAGCCTCAAGAGGATAGAAACACATGCTCATTTGGTAGGCCAACAAGACATGTTAACAAGACAAGAGGAGGGGGGACACCCCCCTCCTCAGGGAAAAGTGCCCGACAAATGGCTCTGAGCATATTGAGAGAAAGGTTGGGTTCATTCAATTAATGACCCAATCAGATGTACTGAATATTGCCCCTAGTGTCCAGTCATCGGCCACTGATTGGGTTCATTTCCCTTGTTCGATGGATGGCCCAATCAGATGTACTGAAAATTGCCCCTAGTGTTCACTGGCCACCGATTGGGTTCATGCCCCTTGTTCAATGGATGGCCTAGTCAGATGTACGGAAAAATGCCCCCAGTGTCCAATCACTGGCCACCTTTTTTCACATTATGCAAGCATGTGTGCTGGGGATCATTAGATCTTGGAACAGTTGCCAACCAATCAGACTGATGATTCTTTTCTTTCTTTACATATTGAGAGCTTACTCAAGTTCCCTCCAAAGCAGTGATGGATTCCTCATATATACTTTGCAATGATCATAAATGCGATGCCCCTTGCATGGGCACTCTCAGTTTGTTTATGAAATCCACACATGGACTTGTTTTTGAGTTTGAAGCGAACGCTCATGTATGGAATTTTGACTATGCCACTCTGTTGAACTTTGAGTGACAGATATACTATGCTGACTCGATGAAGAGCACTTTTGAACGACAAACACGTTATAGTGACTCGATGAAGAGCGTTTTTGAATGATAGACATGTTATGGTGACTTGATGAAGAGCGTAGATTGAGACAAACACCAGGCATGACATGATAGAACTCACAATTGACCCAAAAGCAGAAAAAGACTCAAGGTAACTGATCATTCATAGTGCCCCTAGCCTTACTTATGCTCCATTTAAAACTCAATTTTGATTCCTCTTTTGCTCAAGATAGTGATTCTACTGATAAGTTTCAAGTATTGAAAATTACTCTATTTGTTGATTCAAGCCATTTCTTTCTTACCCAATGCAAGTATGTGTAGTAGTCGGTATAGCTCATGGATTGATGCGAAGTTGACGACGTGAATTGGGCAAGGTGATTGGGTTGAGATGAATAAGATGGATATGGTTGAGACTGCACTTCAAGATGAAGTTGCCTACGTATCCCAAGAATG
>NW_021024598.1:228195-249649 GCF_004153795.1 Camellia sinensis | reverse complement strand
CTTGGTTATGCGCCGAGGTGATCTCGGCTAAGCCGAGGTTATCTACGAAGATATCGAAATTCGAGATGAGCGGATAAGGGACAAGAGTCGTAGAACAAGGAAGAATCTCAATCTGAATAAGAATAAGGCTCAAGAAGAGTTTATCTCTATCTAGATGAAGGTCCATGATGAGCATTGAGCTTGAGTATATTGAAGTGAGACTTCTAATTGGACCAGGTCACTGCTAATTATAAAAGCAAGTCTCTCTCGTAGGTCTAAGGTAAGTTCTTTCTTGTGAGTTTAAGCACAATTTGCTATCTTTGAGAGATATTAATTACTGATTTGATCGTCGGAGTGCCCTCGGGTGGACGAACCACCACCGGATTCTCATCTTCTTGCAGGTTGTTGGACTTAATCTATTCTGCCGGTGCTCTCCAAATGAGTTTCCTGTTTGGTTATGTGGTCCTATCATATTAAAAAAAAAAAAAAGGGTTTGTGTAAGGGAGCTAGGGTGTTTTTGATTAAAGAAATAGTTGGGGAGATAGCACGGAGGGAATGGACCTAAGGTGCTTTTGATAAGAGAGATAATTTGGGAGCGAGAAGGAAAACAAGTTTTAATCCTTTCTTTTGAAAATCAGTGGGATAGATTGGGATATATGAAGAGCTTATGAAATATTTTAGTTATCTTTCTATTTAAAATCCATAAATTAAGATTAATTAAATAAATAAATAAGCTAATAGTTTTTTTTAATCTATTTTGTAAATTGAAAAATTAATAATTTTATAACGAGAGTTTGGAATTCTTAGAAGGCTTTTCATGGAATTTTTTTTTTAATATTAGTATAGATTAGTGTACTTTTAATTTATAAACTAAATTTTACTAATAATGTCATTAATATTTTTCACTTATCCTTCTAAATACTAGAAACTAAAAAGATATGAAATTTAATGAAAAATAAAAAAAAAAAATTAGGCCACATCTCACTTATCTTCTTAATTAAAATTGGAACCCACCTTGCACCAAATTCACCACTACTACCATGTCCAATTCGCACCACAACTAAAATCTATTAAAACTACAATATCAAATTTTCACCACAATCAAAATTACCTCTCTTTCTCCCTTTAAAATTTCAATTTTCTTTAAAATTCAACTTTTTCACTAAAATATTAAAATAAAGAGAAATAGAGGGTCGGATTATACAAAAATTGTCTAACTCGCCATCTTAAAATAATTTTTTTATAAATTCTTAAAAGTCATAATTATTATTTAGTTTTAAATGAGGGTGGCAAACTCTGCATTTTAGCCTACTTGCGAGTAGCAAACCATTTTCAAAACAAACATGCAATGTTTTGTTCCGATTTGGGCGATTTGGTCTATACTTGTTTGCTGTGCGCATAACATAGTAATTCTAGGCTAATAACCGAAATAAGAACTCATAACGTTTTCAAAATCGGATATCATGGTTAGTAGAGGCCGATCTTCGGATCGGGCGAGAGGGGGTGCTCATAGCTGACCTTCTCCAATCGTACCCAAGTTCCCGAGCCGAGGTAACTTTGGTGATGACGGATACGTGGCCTTTGGCACCGAGTCAGGGTTTCCTAATTTCCCCCATTAAAAAAACATTTAGGTGGCGACTCTGTATCTGGCAAAGCAGTCCATGTTTGGCACTTCTTTCAAAAATTTGTTTTTCTCAAAACGATTTGCCGGATTTGGACTCTTTGGTTCAGATTAAGAACCGTGACAATTTGAGTCCGAACTGTAGTAGACCCGCAAAACGAACGGAACGGGACCTCGTTCTCCCGGGGCGTTCGGGGACGTCTACACATGCATGTGATTGTTACCATGTTTAGCATGCTTGCCATGAGGCTAATTGTTTAATTGATATATCTCTTTGAATGCCTGTGAATGAAGGCTAACTGCTTGAATTAGAATAATTTGAATAATATTCATATGCGATCACTTTTTCAAGTGGTACATATTCAAAACACTTTTCAAACAAACATGAATCAAAGTATTCCAAATTTTTGCAAATTAGTTTGTACTTGTGTGAGCATCACATAGTAACAATAGCTTAATAATCGGAACAAGAGTATATAATGTAAATAAGATTCACATCACGATTAGTAGAAGCCGATCTTTGATCGAGCAAACGGGGGTGCTTAATTCATGACCTTCCCCTCTCATACCTAAGTTCCTGAACCGAGACAATCTTGGTGATGATGGACACGTGGCCTTTGGCACGAGTCATGGGTTTCCTAAATTTTTCAAAAAATATTTAGGTGGCGAATCTGTATCTAGCAAAGCAGTTCATTTTTGGTAATTTGATTCAAAATCAATTTTTCAAAAAATTCATCGAATTTGGACTCTTTGATGTTTAACTATTTCACATTGCACTTGTGGAATCAGATTGAGAACCGCGAGAGTCCAAACTGTAGGGCTACCCGTATCCGCAAGGCGCACGAAAAGTCGACCTACTGTTTCTGGCAACTCTGCTAGGAATTTAGAGAACTTGACTCAAATTTCATGATGTGAAATTTTATTTATACTTATATGTTCTTTACATTGCATTTGCATTGGTGCACTTAAGTCACTGTGTTTGCCATTTGCTATTCCTAGACGGTTTGCCATAGGCTTGCCCAAAAGCTTGCCAAAAGACTGACCAGTCATGTGCTCTACCATGTTAGGAACACAACCCTTGGATCTAGACTACCGCTGTACTGTTTGATCCTCCTTTCACTTCTCAATGTTAGGTGTGAGGGGTATATTAGGTAGCCTTGCTAAGGTACCCTCTTTAACCATTTGGCCTAACTGTATATAGAAAAGCCATAGAGACTGTTCCAAACTAGAACAGGATGCTCACCCAAAATTCAGGATTGTGTGAAACCGCTTGATTGAAATAGTGAAACCTAGTTCATGACAAACTAGGACAAGGTAACCCTACCCCCTCATAGGGTGTTCTGGCTCTCTCTTAACTGGTATGTGCTTTACAGTGAAACTATGCAGGGATGTGCATATCAGTTGCAAATTTGGTATCTGTTTTGGGGGCAGAATTCAGTGTGGAGTACAATCCTACAGCTTTAATCATGTCTGTATTGATAAACATCTTAGGTGAGGTGCTGTGTGGTTTCTGATTACTACTCTTTTGCTTTATTTCTTTTGCTAGGTAGTTTAAAACCATAGCTTTAAAAAGTTCGGATATCCCCCAAGTACTCTGAACCCGAGTCAGAAGACTTTGTAAAGCCGAGGATCTTGTTCAGGGACAACCTGTGTTTACCTCACTCCCACCAGTTACAAGATAGAGGAGAATCAGGCAAAATTCACCAATTCAGTTTTTACGGCAGTCACCCCTCAACTCACCTATGTCCCATCAGGTTCGGGAACAGTCATCTATTTCTAGCCCAGCATGAGATGACTCACCTATTCCAATGGCACAACATCCCCCAACCAGTGTGGAAGAACTGATACACCATCTATAACAGACAGTTGAGGCCCTATAGCAGGATACGGTCCATCAAGCCGAGGTCACGGCCCGTCAGGCCAAGGTTATAACCAGGCTACAACAACAACAACCACAGCCGGCTGCGGCCTCTGCATCCCATGCACCTCCCGTGGCTATCCCAGCACCCGAAGCCACCGCTCATACTACCAATGTCCAAGAAAACCAGGGTAATCCAGTAGAGCCAATCCCAGCACAAGCCTCCAAAACCCCTATTTATCAGACCGAGGCACCGTTTGAGTTCAAAGTTAACCCAACTGTACTCAAGGTCAATAAATTGGAAAAGTTATTCAAGAGAGCACAAGGGGTTAATTCTATCCCAGACATAGAGGACGAGTATACTGATTTTGCAGTGACATTATTGGATCGGTTTAAAATACCGCACATTGACCGTTTTGATAGTTTCGAAGATCTAATGGTTCACCTACGGCTGTTTTTGGACATCTTGCGGCCGATGGGCTTGACTAGACTACAGAAGTTGTCTCTCTTTGGTCGTACCATGTCAGGTATAGCGGCCATATGGTATGCTAAGTTGGAAGACTCAGTAAAATAGAATTGGGAAGAGATGGCCGAGGCCTTCATTGCACAGTACTCATACAATACTCAAATCGAGGTCACAACTCATGATCTTGAGGCAATATGCCAAGACTCAAAGGAGGGCTTCTTTGAGTTTGTGACAAGGTGGAGAGCTAAAGCCTTGATGATGACCACGAGGCCTTCTGAGAGAGATCAGATCAGGATGGTTGTCCGAAATCTACATGGCAAGTTGCTGTAAAAGATGATTGTGCTCCCTTTATTTACATTTACAGAACTTCATGAAATAGGAGTGCAAATCGAAGACGCCATGAAGTAGGGGCTTATTACAGATGAGAAAGAGTCAACAAAAAGGTCGTTTGTTCGCAGTTCTAATGCTATCGATGGTAGCACAGCTGTGAGGCCGTCTGACATAAGTGTTGTCACCACAACCAAGACTGCTAACCCCTTTGCCAGCACAAGTTTGCCAACACAAGCTCACAAACACCATCTAACCCTACCCGATCCCAGTGGAATTTCAACCAACTGTACATGACTCTCTCTCAAGCCATAAAGGTGCTAGTCAAAAAAAGGCACCTCAAACCCTTAGAACCTCATCCACTTCCTGATCCTCTCCCTCTCAAACACAACCCCGTAAAATACTGTGTGTTTCACCAACAGCATGGTCATGACACCGACCAGTGCTTTCGATTGCATCATGAGATTCAGGATCTCATTGACAACAAGGTGATGGCTCCACCTCAGAAGCCAAACATAACCACAAATCCGATCCCAGCCCATAATCAAGTCCCCCCGTCTCTAAATCTTAACCTAACTCATACATTGGCCACCTCTTATGACCCCAGTGTATATATTACTCCCTTCTACCTACCAAAACCAACGTTGTTCATTCCGGAAGGCGTAGATCTGTGCATGATGGACACGTCCAAACCTTAACCCAAGCCTATGGTAATGAGATTTACAGTGGAAAGGGAGTCAACCTTGGAGTAAGGTACCAATCTGTTGCCAAAGTGTCCTGAGGACTTATCTGATAGGGTGTATGATCCAAGTTGCTACATTGTGTCAACTGGTCAAATCAAACCTAAATTGGTGCTACTGACTTTGGTAGACATCAATGTGGTTAGGGAAGATGGCCTGAGCCAGGGGTTGGATGATTTAGCAGAACTTGAAGGGGATTTGGACAACCTACAGTTTTTTGATGAGTAGGATCAAGGAGATGTACAAATTGGCTGGTTCGACCTGAATAGATCAACTAACAACACTGGATGGTTGAGTGATGAGCCAGACAAGGAAGAAGAAACTGGAATAAAACCAGAGGGAAAAGAAGCAAAGATAACTGTAGTGGTCGGAAGGGCTGATGAGAAAGGAAAGTTGTCGAAGAGCGCTAACGTAGAAATCCTAGTCCAGGAGGTGGGCACTGTGAATACTGTGGATACCGAACAAGAAGCTGCGCTGAGGCAGTTTGAACGAGAAAGGATTGAAGACGACTGGGAAGCTGTAATGTCACAACACCCTGTGGGGGGCACCTATGATGTGAAGGTGAAACAAGCAGAGCTAGAAAACTATTTGTCGGCCGTTGTGGGCGAATAGTGGGACAATAATGATCTGCATCTGGCCCATACTGATGAAGATTAGGGCGATTACATTCTGGACAATACGTGGTATGCCGAGGAACTAGACCATCTCACCCACAGTGGGTGGTATTTTAAACCACCACACCTAGATTAAGCGAAGGCATCTGGAAAAGGCAAAGAGGCCGAGAAATAGAAAGAGAAACAACTAGAGGAAGAGGTAGTGTTGAAACAACTCAAGAAAATTCAAGCTGACATCTCCATCTGGGATCTTCTTATGGCCTCACGAGTACACCGGCAAGCAGTGTTGTCTGCAATGGACAAGGCTAAATTGTCTATTGACACCAAGACCGAACAACTTGTGGGTTTGGTCTTTCCAAGTTATGTCAGGCCAACTCTTACCTTCTCTGACAAAGAACTACCCCAGGAGGGTACAGCTCACAATAAACCATTGTACATATCGGTCGAATGCAAGGAGAAGTGGGTGCCTGTGGTGTTGGTAGATACCGGTTCAGCCATTAATGTTTGTCCTTCTCATACCGCCTATGCAATTGGCCTCAAACCAACGGACTTTGTTTCCACAGCCCCAGTAATACGAGCATCTGATAACACAAGTAGAGAGGTCATGGGCACAGTACAAGTCAGAGTCCAAGTGGGAGGCCTTGGTTACACCATGTAAAGGTGGTCTCTTTCACTCTCCACCAGATGTTGAAGTATCCTCGTAGAGAAGGGGTAGCAATTGTTTTTGGGAATTCATCCATCCATCCGCCACCAGAGGTGACTACGCCAATGCTAAAGATGAACCATGGCAAGGAGGATGTATTCCTCTCAGGATTCACTCTGGCTGAGGCTTGGGTAGTGCAGACCATTTTGGCCACAGACAAAGGCATGCACGTCAGTGTCCAATCTATCTATTTCATGAACAAACTGCAGCATGTTCTAGGAATGGGGCTCGGAAGGAGTGGTCGGAAAGGTGTTACAGCATTGACAAATGTGCCACATAACCCACATGCCTTTGGACTGGGCTATGTGCCCACCAAAGAGGATTGGATTATAAAAATAGAAGAAATGGGAGGCAGAGCCAAGGCCAAGCAAGCTGGAAAACATTATGAACTCATCCACAGGCCAATCCAGGGGACACTGAATGGCCGTTTTGTTTAGGAATGAGAGGATTTCCCTTTTTGTGGCATTCATGAGCTTTGCGTAAATTCCTTGAAGCAATGAGTCCCGGGTTCGAGATCTTCTTTAATCTGTAACTGCAGGACAATGATGATGAAGAAAGGACTGAATTAAGCATCAAAGCTAAACAGAGCACAGAAGATGACTCAGAGGACAGCAAACCTAAAGTAGGGGTAGCACTGGCTGGTCTCCTGATAGATCTTGTGGCAGACCCAGAGTACTTGCGGGATAACTTTATTGTCTCCATGATCGGGAAAAAATCGGGTATGAACCCAACCAGTGGCATTTTGGATGCATCAGGGGCACTATCTCTTATTTGGGAGCTGGAGGAGGGCTATCTCTCAAGTTCTAAATCGGGTGATGAGCTAGAATCTGATTCTACTGAGTCTGTAGGGTTGGGATCAGATTCAAGTTTTGCTGAGTCTGAGTCTGAGTCTGGTATTTCTAGGGGTGGTAACCCGAATGCCAAAGTCCTATCTAGGTCTTCATTCAGCTTTTCTTTTGAGTCTGTAACCGAAGATCTAGACCTTTTGAATGAAAACTCTGTAAATTTTGTGTACTTTTCTATGCCATTGGTTTATTGTATGGACCAAGATTTTCAACATTTTAATGAAAACGATGGGGAAGAAATTTCCCTAGCTTTGAAAAACTTGATTAATCGAGAGGATGAGAGGTTTACTAAACCTTGTACTGATGAAATCATTGTCATTAATGTGGGTACTGAGAAGAATCCACGTCTGGTCCAGATCGGGTCCACATTATCTTCGAATGAGCGTGAGCTTTAATCACTTTATTAAAAGATTTCAAAGAAGTTATCGCGTGGTCCTATGAAGACATGCGTGGAATTGATCCTGAAATTGTACAGCACCGGATCCCTTTTGACCCTAAGGCCCGACCAATCAAGCAGAAGTTGGGTAGAATTCGTCTAGATTGGGCACTGAAAATCAAGGAAGAGGTCACCAAGCAGATCGAGGCAGGCTTCTTGTTAGTATCTGAGTACCCGACTTGGTTAGCTAACATCATCCCAGTGCTGAAGAAGGATGGCAGAATTCGAGTGTTTATAGACTTTCGGGACTTGAACAAAGCTAGTCTAAAGGATGACTTTCCTCTGCCGCACATTGATGAATTAGTGGATTTCACTACGGGCCATGCATTGTTATCATTCATGGATGGGTTTTCCGAGTACAACCAAATGCTGATGGCGCCCAAGGACAAAGAGAACACTGCATTCACCACCCCGTGGGGTACCTACTGCTACTGGGTTATGCCATTTGGTTTGAAAAATGCTGGAGCTACCTATAAGAGGGCTGCGACCACCATTTTGCATAACATGATCCACAAAGATGTTAAGGTGTATGTGGACGATATGATTGTCAAGTCCAAAGAACGAGAGGGCCACTACACCTCCTTGGAGAAATTCTTTCAATGAATCAGGGAATACAGATTGAGGTTAAACCCGCAGAAATGCACCTTCAACGTAACGGCAGGGAAAATGCTGGGCTTTCTTATCACACAGAGGGGCATTGAAGTAGATCCTTCCAAAATCAATGCCATTTTAGAAATGCCACCACCAAGGACCGAAAAGGAGGTGCGTGGCTTTCTGGGTAAAGTGTAATTCATAAGGCGGTTTATTTCCAAATTAACCTTGACTTGTGAACCACTATTTGGTCTCTTGAAGAAAGGGAAGAAATTCCGATGGGATGATCGCTGTCAGTTTGCCTTTGAACAGGTTAAACAGTACCTCCAGAATCCACCTATGTTGTCGCCACCGGAACAAGGGAAACCTCTAATTCTGTACTTGTCAATAACAGATGCGACCATAGGGTGCATGTTCACTCAAGAATCTGAAGATATGGTGGAGTAAGCCATCTACTACTTGAGCAAGAAAATGCTAGACTACGAGACCTGGTATACTCCGTTGGAGAAAGCTTTCCTAGCCTTGGTATGGGCTACTAGGAAGTTGAGACACTACTTGTTAGCTCACTCTGTAATCCTGGTTTTGAGATTAGATCACATCAAATATCTTTTTGAGAAACTAGCGCTTACAGGTAGGCTGGCTCATTGGTTGCTTCTTCTCTCCAAATTTGATCTCAAATATGTCACCCGCAAGTCAATCAAGGGAAGAGTTGTAGCGGAGTTCCTGGTAGATCACCCGGTAGAAGGCGATGAGGCACTGGAATACTTGTTCCCAGATGAAGCCATTCTACAAGTTAAAGAGGAAACTTGGAAGATGTACTTAATGGAGCATCCAATCAGTACAGTTATGGGATAGGTGTGTTGCTGATAGCACCAGATGACTCCTATATACCTTTAGCCTTCAAACTCTGGTTCAAAGTGTTCCAATAATGAAGCAGAGTATGAAGCGTGTATTGCTGGTTTAGAAGTTGCCTTGGAACTAGGGGCAATAAGATTAGATGTCATTGAGGACTCAAACTTAGTTGTTTCTCAAGCAAATGGAGATTGGAAAGTCAAATGAGAGAAAATAAAGGTTTACCATCAGACCCTGGATATTCTAATTCCTAGGATTGAAAAGTTGACATTCATGTATATATTACGAGAGAACAACGGGTTTGCTGATGCTTTAGCAACTCTGTCTTCTATGGTAGACATCTCACTTGGAGTCCAGATGCATCCGATTATCATCGAACATGAATACACGTCAGCTTATGAAACTATTGCCGTAATAGATGAAGTGCAAGACAAAAACCCCTGGTATTACGATATTTGGAACTTTCTGGAAAACGAGGTGCATCCACCAGGGGCAAATGCCAAGGATAAACGGGGAATACAGTGTATGGCCGTCCAATTTTTCATTTGCGGGAGTATGCTGTATAAAAGAGGTCATCTGGGAATGTACAAACTGTATGTGGAGAAAGAGGAATCAAAGCGCCTTATAGAGGCTATCCACGACGCAGAATGCGGGGCACATATGAATGATGTGATGCTAGCCTTGAAGATTCTCGGACAAGACTATTACTGGTCCACCATGGAGTAGGATTGTATTGGTTTTGTGTAGCGATGCCACAAATGTCAAATTCATGCCAATCGCATGAATATTCCGCCGTCAAAGTTCTACAACATGACTTCGCCATGGCCCTTCTCGGTATGGGGAATCGATGTTATCGGTGCCATCTCGCCAAAAGGGTCGAATGGACATGAATATATCTTGGTGGCGATTGATTATTTTACAAAGTAGGTGGAAGCTCAATCTTATGCAGTGTTGAAGGCATCGCATGTGATCAAATTTATCAGAAACAATATCATCTGCCGGTACAGAGTTCCGAATGAGATCATATTAGATAACGGCTCCCACTTCAAGAAAGAGGTGATAGACTTGTTGGAGAAATACAACTTGGCTTTTCATAAGTCATCCATATACAGGCCACAAACCAATGGAGCTGTTGAAGCCACCAATAAGAATATCAAGAACATCTTGCAGAAGATGGTTGAAACCTATAGGAACTAGCCGGATAAACTACCATTCACACCCTACGGCTACAAAACCTCGATCCGAACATCTACAGAGGCGATACTCTATGCTCTCGTTTAAGGGATAGAAGCCATTTTACCAATTGAAATTGAAGTCCCGTCACTGCGAGTTATGGCCGAGTGTCAGATAGCAGAGGCGAACTGGCAATAGAGCATATTTGAGGAGTTAATGTTTTTTGATGAAAGGAAGGTAAGGCATTGTATCATGTTCAGGGCTATCAGCGCAGAATGCCAGGGCTTTTAGCAAGAAAGTTAAGTCCCAGAATATCAAGAAGGAGACATGGTGCTAAAAGACAACCGAGCTCCCATCCATGACCCTAGGGGCAAGTTCAGACCCAATTGGACTGGTCCTTACATCATCAAAGCTATATGGTCGGGTGGAGCGGTCATTCTCATGGACCTAGATGGCCTAGAGTTTTCACAGCCGATCATCATGGACAAGTGAAAGAAATACTACCCCTGAGAGGCTCGCTAAGCTGAAAACCCGGAAGGGCAACCTAGGCAAAAATTAGAGCAAGAAAAATTAGAAATAAAGAAAAACTGAGCTCGCAAGGTTGAAAATCCTGAAGGGAGACTTTAACAAAAGTTAGAGTGCAAAAGGAGAGAGTTAATACTCAAGTGAACCTGAACCGAATTACGTAAGGCCTAATTCCCATCTTTGGGATACGTAGGCAACTTCATCTTGAAGTTTGGCCGTGACCATCTTCAACTCAACTGGCCTGTCCATTTTCCTAATTCGGTCATCTTTGTTCATCATCAGTTACTTCGGTTGTGATTGGGAAGAAAAGTGTAGTACAATGCAGAGTGGTGTTGGTACGTAATCAGGGGCAGTTATGATCTTTTGATTTGGGGTTGTACATCTCAAGGGTTTGATTCTGTGCGTGTCAGGCAGTGATCATTTTCAAAAATAGTTTTGGAAAGTTTTAATAAAAGTTGATTTTGTTCAAAATTTACCTTTTACAGCTTAGACCATTTTTGGACCAAAAGAAAAATTTTTAGTTCTCATAACTTTAATTCCATTGATTTCAACATAAAGTACATTCTCCAACTCTCTTATACAAATTAAAGTTGCTTTTACATCATAAAACTTAAAAAGAAAGGTCAAAGCAATAAACTAGGGGCATAGGCAAGTCAGGTGTTCCTGCGTCCTCTGCTTGTGCTTGCGGAAGCTTCTGTAGCCAAAGTGGGCCCGACTTGCGACTCATCCTCGAGCCAAGTCAAGCACTCACCAGAAAGGGCATAACTGAAACTAGGGGCAGGGGCCAAAAGCTCTCTCGTTCTCCAGGCAGTGAGATACTGAGTTAGGTGTGAAGCACAAATTGGGAATAAAGCCGGGTATTCTACCCTCTCTTCTAGACGGGTCTAATCATGCCCGAACTGGCGTCTGAACCAGAAGGGAAAATAAAACACGTAGTGCGTGAGGCCAATCAACTGTATGCCAGACTGCCGAGTCATGTTGTAACTCATCTCCGTTAGATTAAGCCAGGGGCAACGCCAGACTATGTCAGCTACAGATCTGCTGCATATCCAGTTGCACCACCATCCCTCATTAGGAAAGTCCACTAGTCGTTGGCGAAAGAAATAAGCTTGAGCTGAATACTCGGAGCAAGGGTCCACCACTTTTAGCTTATCCATGAGCCATACCTGGGAAGGGATGAAAAATAAGAGAGATTAAAGAATAGAGAGATGTCTGTGGAGAGAAAAGTAAAGAAAGGGTTTTGAGAGAAAATAGAGCATGACTGCCGAGTGATGTGCGCGGTATATATCAGAAAGGGTGGGAAACAATACCTGAAGAAGTAGTAGACTCCCTACAAATCTAGTGGTCTCTCGCCGATGAAAAGCATCTAAGCCCATTAGGGTCTCGGCCAGCATCAAACCGATACAACTCTTACCTTTTTTCAGACATTGAGCCACTTCGACCAACCGAATGTTAGTTCTTCTGTAACTAAGGCCAAGAAAGAAATGTGCGAGCATACATAAATAGAGGGCATGTTATCGAAAATCTCGCCAGAGAGGGTCTCCTCTGTCAAAAAACCAATGAATCAAGCTGGGTATGTCTAGCTCTCTATCATGGGCCAAAGATCGAGCTTCGTGCAAATTGAACCCACACATCCGTCCCAAAGCTTGGCCGTGGCCAAAACGGGGCTAAGGCATGATTTTCTCATTACGCCGAGTTTCTATCAATGCTCGAAATTCTTCAAAGGTTGGGCAAATTTCCCGTGTCTCGACGCGAAATACATGCATAATTGGGTCCTAAAGCGAAGTATGGCTTAACGAAAAAAGCGTGTTTATGCTAAAACCTAAAAAATTTACCTTTTTCGTGTTGTCTAAAGTGGCTATCCAATCCGTAAGCTTCTCGGCAAGAAATATCTCTATTTATGGAAGAAATAGCAGCAAAAATGAGGTTCTGGTGAAGAAATCACGAAGAAAGGCCTTTCGTAGAAGATAAGGTTGTGAGTGGAAGCCAGTTGTCAGCTGTCTAGTGGATTCACCACAAATGGCTGGCAACCCACCTTTTCTGGTTTGCCGTCCACTTCTGGGTCTAGCAGTTTGGGCAGTCTAGTTTTGTCTTGGTCTTTGTGTTTTGAGGTCTTGTTTTGAGTCTTTTAGTTTTAATGTAACGACCCCAAAATCCGTATCCGAAATTACTTTTATGTCCTTGTGGGTTAATGCATTTGAATTTAACGATATCTGTTCAAATTGAGGAATTATTTGTTGAGTCACGGCTTTAAAATTGAAATTATCGACCTTTACGGGTTTAGAAGTCAAAATTGAGTACTTGGGTATGTTAATTGGAATTTTTAGAACTATTTGAGAAAATTAATTGGAAATCTAAATTGTCTGATTCATTAATGCACGTTTGGGTGGTTAATTTGGTACTGTAAATTGAGGGCCTTAGAGGCTTCAAACCCCGAAACAGAGAACATATTTATGATCAGCATAATTTTTAGAGTCATCTAGGAAGTTTAATTGAAATTTGATTTTGCGCGATTCGTAAGGCTGTGTTTGGCTCTCCCTATTGTGTTAAGTTTATGTGTAGATATATATGTGTATAGATGTGCCATATGAGTGGTGGATATTATCACTTTGGAGTCCAACAAAATATCTGAGAAAGAGAACCATGAGAGAGAGAAAAGGGAGCCAAAGCTTCTCTAAGAGAGAGAGAGCTCACCATTTATGTGGGTTTGGAGATAAATTTGAAGAAATTGAAGAGAGATGAAGAAGATCAACCATGGAAGCTTGGGAAATTGAAGAGGTTCAAGGGAAAAACATGGATTTGGGTTAATGCATGTGACTTTAATTATCATCTTTGTAGATAACTCATTTACCACAAAGAATCAAGGATTAAATGGAAGATTTGATATGTAAATGAATCAGAGTTTCTTGATTGAAGAGTTAAATTTATTATATTTGCTCATCTTGTGGTTGATTATGAGAAGTTGAGCCCAATCTTCAAGTTTTGCATGGTTAATTATATATAAATGAAGATATATGTGAATATGGAAGGAGAAGTCTTGGAAAAGAACTAAATGAAGAGATTGATCTTCCCTACTTGAAGGTGCATTGTATTTATGATGTTTTAATTTAGAAAACAATCATAATCTCATGTTTTTCATTAGTTTTACATGTTTTTGAATGATTTAAGTTGAAACCAAGCTTTGAAAAATGGAAAAAACAAGTGTTAGAATAAACTACATTTTCGGACTGCAAAATTGCCCAGAGCCGCACTTGCGGCGGGTCTTCCCATACGTGTGGCAGACCACTTCCAGAACCAAGTTTGATTCTGCTAAAAAGGCACGTCGTCCGGCACATGCGGCCCTGTTTCCCGCACGTGCGGAGACAGCTCTGTCCAGCCAACTTTGAACAAGCATATCTTTTGCATTCGAACTCCGTTTTGAGTGATTCTTGAGCCTAAAATCAAGCCCCAAAAGTCTAGATTCCAATGGTGGTGGTCTCACTCCCAAATTCTCTGTACAGAAATAGATATGCCCAAATTAGTGAGAGTTGTGCACTTTCTGTCTCCCTATTTTGTACCATTTCTTCGTCTGAACCATTTTCCTATCGATTCCTCTCATCTTCTGAGACATGGATTATGACTTATTGAAGACTAATGAGTTTAGAACCGATATGACTAATTGATTAAAGAGTAAAGTAAGGAATCGGGTATATTCTTATAATGCTATGCGCATTGTGTTTGTAGGTCCAGACGAGGACATCATCCCACTGCTGTCAGAAACTTACCACTGTGAGTAATAGTAGTGTAACGATATGTTTTACTTACTTCCTGTGATTATGATTTATGTATTGTTAATTGTGAATGGCCTGCCCCATTGATATTGTGCTTTGATTACCTTAATGGCATTTATATGGACCTAAGGTCGTTCTGTTCCTATTCATAGAAATGAGCCCGAGGCCGTTATGGTGTGAATTGTTCTGTCCCTATTAATAGTACTGTAGTAATACATGTGCCTTCTGTTAATAGTTATTATTATGTTCTGTTATACGTAAGACAACTATGTCGACTTGTAATAAACCATGGGGAAAATTTATGTGCACTATTGTGTAATGGTATTCTTATGAATCTGGGATTATTCTGTTTTGCTAATACTGGGACTACGGCCGTTTTGTATAATATGTTAGGCCTACGGCCGTTCTGTATAATCTGTTGGGCCTACGGCCGCTCTGTATAATCTGTTGGGCCTGAGGCCGTTCTGCATAATATGTTGGGCTAAAAGTCGTTCTGTATCATATCTGGGCTTAAAGCCGATCTGTATTATATGTGGGCCCGAGGCCATTCTGTATTACATGTGGGCCTGAGGCCGTTTTAAAATATGATTATGAATAAGATCTATGTATTGTTTGATATGCATATTTACATTCTCTAAGTCTATGCTCGTTTAACTCACCTCCTTACATTGCTATTATTCACTGAGCCTTGCTTACTCCGTTTTTATGTGTATTTATGTAGGTGAGCCATCGAGGATTGACACTAGAATTGTATTGAGGTCTACCTGTCTGCCAAGCCACCTGGGGTATGTCTCCGTGTGGAGGCCTTAATTGTGTTTGGAGTCGTATAAATTATTAAGTCTTATGTAAGTGTGTGTGAGATCTATATAAATTCTGTGATTATATATGTAACTCTGGGAATGTATTTAAATGCTTAAATCTAATTAAGCCATCATGTATGCACAAGCTCAATGGATGTTGTCTTTGATTGGTATTGCTTCCGCTTAAGGCCCCGTTTGTGGTTAAATATTATTCTAAAATTCTGTTTTGAGGCCTACGTACAGGCCGGTCATGGACCAAACTTTTAGGGGCGGGTTTGGGTCGTGACATTTAACAAGTGTGCATATTTGTGTTTGAGTTGCTTTTGCTTTGTTTATCAAGTTGTATTTTGTATTTTTGTCATTGGTCGGCTCATTACCTGATTAAGAACATTGTTCCAATACAAGTTTTCATTTCTGGTTTCAAATTCAACTCCATTTTCATTCTGTAAATATGGTGCTCTTGATGCAAAACAATAACTCTTTTCATAAAACTGCAGGGTTTTCCCCCGATCATAGTTTTTACAAAAGAGAGTACAAATTTTCAAAAGCAAAAGTAAAAGCCTATCTGAAGCTATAGATGTCCTGAACTACCAAAATAAAAGAAGCTAAGCGAAAAGTACAAAAATCGACATCAGTCATTTTAAACTTGAGAGGCCCCTTCACCCTCTTCCTCAGAAGGGACTCAGGGGCGCTATCTCCATCAGCACCGCTATCAAAATCAAACTCTCAGCTAGAGCTGGTCTCATCATCTCTATTCCCTGCCTCAAAGCCAGCCTCGACGTCATCTCCGCTCCCTGACCTCGAGCCAGCATCATCACCTCTGCCCTCAAACTCAGAATGTCGGTTCACGGCCTTCTCAGAGTCGCAGGTCTCGGTATCATCCCTGCTCAACAAGGGCTCGGACTCATTGCTCTGGCTCCGAGCAGCCCTACCTCTGCCTTGACCTTGCCACTCATCTCGGCCGCATACCGAGGCCTATCTACCTCTCCTCTCTGTTGCTGGAGGAAGTGTTACTGGTGTCGCTGCTACTGGTGTCCTTGGTGCAGATGGGGATCTGGAAAACAAGTGTTGACATATCAGATACAGTGTATGTATGTAGAATGAGTGCAAAAGGTACAATATGAGTACAGTGTGCCCGTGTAGTGAATTAGTACAGTGTGGAGTGGTGTGAATGTTACAGTATGCGTATCAATGTATCAGTGGGAATGTGATAGTGTGATGCACAACAGTATGAGATAGTAGTGAAATGTAGGCAGAAAGTAGAAAAAAAATACCTGAATACCATAGAGATCAAGCAATGTCTCTCACCTCTATACCATACCAATCAGAGAAGTAACCAGCTGGAGCAGGCCCTCTGTGTACTCCGTCAGTGCTTGTAAGTGCATTTGAATGATCAGTATCGGGAAGAATAATATATGGAAAGGGATAGTTCAGTTGCAAGCTGTAAAGTGTGGTCCATACCTGAGATACGCCACGGGTACTGACATACCCATGCCCAACCTCGGGTGGCTCTATCGGGATCTGATAGGCTGACCCGGTCGGCCGCCAACATGTAAGCGCAGTGGGAATCACTGGCCAACTAGCAACCTGCCTGATGGGAGGGGCCTCCCTAATACCGGCCTCGGTCTCTTGGGCAGCATCACCCTCCAAGGGAGCACCTGCTGCATCTCCTGCGCGAATGCCCGTTAGAGGGGGCATGAGATGAGTCTGGATGAAAGTCGAATAATTGTCCTCCGCTCTGAAGTAATTGGCATCCAGCCCCACCATAAACTGAATAACAACCGCAGCTGAGAGGTTATTGGCTGTCCCCATAGATGTCGGAGGTGGCATAGGAACGACTAGGATGGGTGAGCCCAAGGTCTGGCGTATGAAACGCTCACCCAAGAACCAAGCCCAGCAGATTGGGCCCTCCAGCAAAATCTGAAATCAGGATATGGCCCAAGCCCCGACATACTGGTCCCTCACTCCAGCCAGCATCGTCGTCCACGGCTGCCACATAATCTGTAAACAAAGAATGTACAGATTGTTAGTTGCCGTCAGTTGTTGAACTATGAATTAGAACAGTGGCAAAGCAATAATGACTGTGAATTTCGGGTTACCTCATCGACAACCACCGTATCGAAGTATCGGTGGTAAAAGGTGAAGGTCATGCCATCACGGCTCCGGCAACGGCACCGGCCATCGTATCGCCATGAGTAAGGCACTACAATGGGGATCTCATCTACAGGCTCTGGGGCCAGAGCCAGGAAATAGGCATAAACCCATAACTACAAGAAAAGGGCAACAGTGTTATCAACAGTGTGTTAACAGATACACAGATAGAAAACAGAAAGTGCAAAGCAGAAAGCACAATGCGTGAACAGATATTGAACAGAAAGTACAAAAGCAAAAAAGGTGTGGTGCATACCTCCTAGGCTCTCCAATAGCCTCCGACCCGCTCTCCTCTCATGCGAAAAGTGGAGTTCATATAGCCATAGAGTGTGGCAAGGCCAGCTCCACCCTAGTCGTAGAACCGAACTCGAGGCAATGTCATGAGGGCACTTAGTAAGTACAAGCCTACGATGTTTCACCTGTTCGCAAACAAGGTGGTACCGAGTAGGAACATCAAGAAGCCCCGGACATACTGTTCTACCTCCTCTGGTGTCTCGGGGCTCACTCTCGCAGAAGTGCTCGGGAACCAGCTGTACCTCATCATCGCCGGCCTGTATAGAAGTGGGTGCGCTCCAAGCAAGTGGATCCAAGCTACCTCTCACTCGCCCATATCCATGTCAAAGGGGATTAAATCACCCCCTACTCCTAAGCCTGTAAGCATAGAGAAGTCATAGGGAGTCATCGTCATCTCCCCAGCGGAAGAGAGGTGGAAAGAGTTGGTGGTGTCCTACCACCTCTCCACCAGTGCTCCGAGTAAAGCCCGGCTTGCCAGATGTTGCGATAGCCCAGTGCAGAATAGGCCAAAGCCAGCCTCGTCGACAAGGTTGCAGACCTCTAGCGGGAGCTCATAATACCAGTCACTCGTTGTCACTACTCCATAACCCCTATAAGAGCGGGAGTCCTCCTGTGGCAAAGTGTAGACAACCCCGAACGCCCCGGGAGGGTGAGTCCCGTTCTGTTCATTTGTGGGGTCACTACAGCTCGGACTCTCAAATTGTCACGGTTCTTAATCTGAACCAAAGAGTCCAAATCTGGCAAATCTTTTTGAAAAACAGATTTTTGAAAAGAAATGCCAAACATGGACTGTTTTTCCAGATACAGAGTCGCCACCTAAATATTTTTTTTATGGGGGAATTTAGGAAACCCTGACTCGGTGCCGAAGGCCACATGTCCGTCATCACCGGAGTTTCTCGGCTCGGGAGCTAGGGTACGATTAGGGAAGGTCAGCTATGAGCACCCCCTCTCGCCCGATCCGAAGATCGGCCTTTACTAACCGCGATATCCATTTTTGAAAACATTATGTGTTCTTATTCCAATTGTTAGCCTAGAATTACTATGTTATGCGCACAGTAAACAAGTATAGACTAGATTGCCTAATTTGGAAAGAAACATTGCATATCCGTTTGTTTTGGAAAAATGTGTTGGAATTTGCTACTCGTAAGTAGGCTAAAATACGGATTTCAACGAGTTTTTCCAACTCAAACAATCCAACCTTCACCCACAAGCATTCAAACAATTTATAACACAGAAGCATCTAGCCACGTCCATATGATATACAACCTACTAGCAGCCCCGGCCGTACATGCGATCCAATCACATCCAGGCCCCCAACAGCAACTCACGCCAGCAAAGTGGCCCCAAGAAACGCCAAGTATCACCTTCGACGATTCTGACTTGATCGGTGTAACACTCCCCCACATCGATCCGTTAGTTGTTGAGCTGCGCGTAAACCGGTTCACCGTCGAACGCGTTCTTATCGACCAGGGCAGTACCTCGGAGGTTATGTATTATAAAACCTTCACCAAACTCGGATTCAACGAGTCAGACCTGACTCAAACGCAAGAGACAGAGCTCTCTCTTTATAGAGCTTTTGTCTTGTAAAAGCTTACAAGACAAGCTTCTAAAGAGGGAGATCCCTCCATACACCGGGAGCCAAAAGCAAGACAGCTGTCTTAAAATATCTGCAAAAGTCAGATGCACAGTAGTCGGCCGGCCAAAAATGTCATTTTGACAAAATTGAGTGCCGACCGGCAACAAAGAGTGCCGGCCGCAATATACATTGCCGGCAACGGTGGCAACAAAAACCAGCCGGTGGCCTCTAGCCACTGCGGTGGTGTGTGGGGATGCCCTCACAAGGCATTCCCTGCCCCTCCCAGGCAAAAACACAAGTGTTTGGTGCAAAACCAGACACTAAACAGTCGAGTTCGGAGATCCTAGGCAAGGCGCGCGAGCGAGACCTCCGGGAACTCCAAACGAACACAAACATGGATAATCACGAGTGTTCAAGCGGTGACGTCAAGTCTTGAGGGCGGTCAAAAATGGGGTGTCTACACTACCTCTAATTGCATCCTGTATGTGCTGCATTAGTCAATTTAACATGAACTAGGATCACGATGTTTGCTAACCAGTTTATTGTTTTGGCTTGGAGTACGATGTAAGTATCTATGCTTTTAGCATCATCGCATGTGTGTGAATGCTATCATGACAGTATGCTTACCATGTGGCTAGATGCTTATGTGATAAACTGTTTGAATGCCTGTGGGTGAAGGTTGGATTGTTTGAGTTGGAAAAACTCGTTGAAATCCGTATTTTAGCCTACTTCGAGTAGCAAATTCCAACACATTTTTCCAAAACAAACGGATATGCAATGTTTCTTTCCAAATTAGGCAATCTAGTCTATACTTGTTCTTGTGCGCATAACATAGTAAATTCCTAGGCTAACAATTGGAATAAGAACACATAATGTTTTTCAAAAAGGATATCGCGGTTTAGTAAAGGCCGATCTTCGGATCGGGCGAGAGGGGGTGCTCATAGCTGACCTTCCCAATCGTACCCTAGCTTCCCGAGCCGAGAAACTCCGGTGATGACGGACATGTGGCCTTCGGCATCCGAGTCAGGGTTTCCTAAATTCCCCCCATAAAAAAAATATTTAGGTGGCGACTCTGTATCTGGAAACAACAGTCCATGTTTTGGCATTTCTTTTCAAAAATCTGTTTTTCAAAAAGATTTGCCGATTTGGACTCTTTGGTTCAGATTAAGAACCGTGACAATTTGAGAGTCCGAGCTGTAGTGACCCCACAAATGAACAGAACGGGACTCACCCTCCCGGGGGTTCGGGGCGTCTACACTTTGCCACAGGAGGACTCCCGCTCTTATAGGGGTTATGGAGTAGTGACAACGAGTGACTGGTATTATGAGCTCCCGCTAGAGGTCTGCAACCTTGTCGACGAGGCTGGCTTTGGCCTATTCTTGCACTGGGCTATCGCAACATCTGGCAAGCCGGGCTTTACTCGGAGCACTGGTGGAGAGGTGGTAGGACACCACCAACTCTTTCCACCTCTCTTCCGCTGGGAGATGACGATGACTCCCTATGACTTCTCTATATGCTTACAGGCTAGGAGTAGGGGGTGATTTAATCCCCTTTGACATGGATATGGGCGAGTGGAGGAGCTTGGATCCACTTGCTTGGAGCGCACCCACTTTACTATAAGGCCGGCGATGATGAGGTACAGCTGGTTCCGAGCACTTCTGCGAGAGTGAGCCCCGAGACACCAGAGGGAGTAGAACAGTATGTCCGGGGCTTTCTTGATGTTCCTACTCGTACCACCTTGTTTGCGAACAGGTGAAACACGTAGGCTTGTACTTAACTAAGTGCCCTCATGACATTGCCCTCGAGTTCGGTTCTACGACTAGGGTGGAGCTGGCCTTGCCACACTCTATGGCTATATGAACTCCACTTTTCCATGAGAGGAGAGGCGGGTCGGAGGCTATTGGAGAGCCTAGGAGGTATGCACCACACCTTTTTTGCTTTTGTACTTTCTGTTCAATATCTGTTATCTGTTCATGCATGTGCTTTCTGCTTTGCACTTTTGTTTTCTATCTGTGTATCTGTTAACACACTGTTGAAACACTGTTGCCCTTTTCTTGTAGGTATGGGTTTATGCCTATTTCCTGGCTCTGGCCCCAGAGCCTGTAGATGAGATCCCCCATTGTAGTGCCTTAT